>CAHIKZ030004498.1:0-220000 GCA_903632075.3 Acanthosepion pharaonis | reverse complement strand
AAGATCATTCAGGTCTATCTGTCCGTTTGTTCATATCTATCTATCTCAGTCTGTTCATATCTATCTATCTATCTATCTATCTATCTATCTATCTGTTCAGATCTATCTATTTCGGTCTATTTACTTAATTCTGTTTATTTATCTATATCGGTTTATTCATATCTATCTATCCAATATATCTCAGTCTGTTCATATCTATCTATCTATCTATCCAATATATCTCAGTCTGTTCATATCTATCTATCTATCTATCTATCTATCTATCTATCTATCTATCTATCTATCTATCTATCTCAGTTTATATCCATCTGTCTCACTAGCTATCTACTTGTGTATATGCATTAATATATGAAAGGAAGTCATTTTATCAAACTATTGCTGAAGGTGTCCTGTACACTTGTTAATATTCGATTTGCAAATTTTTAAATTTAGATGAATAACTTCCACGACTAATCTAATTTACGTTAAACTAATGCCTTTTCTCAAACATCCAAAATGTCGTCGGATTTATTCATTCTTCTCTATACAACACTGACACAAATGAGAAACTGCTTTACAAACATCACTTAACACAGTACAGCTACAGTTCCCAATGACTTGCCTTTATAATCAAAGTCCTGTTGATTTTCTGAAATCAATGCTGTGTTTGAAGTCCCTCCCCACCATTAGAAAATAATGGTTTCTCTTTTGAAAACACTTTGTAAAAGATATGTATCACGTTATAGAGAAAGTAATGCTGCATTCTTGGTACGGAATAAAACCTTTTCTGATGTCACAAAAGAACATTAGGTTTATTAATCTATAATATAATCACATTTATTTGCAAAGGTAAACTGATTCTTTTATTATTTGTCGAAAGAATCTGAGGTTCTGGACGAAAATAATTCTTATAGAATGGAATTGATCTCTTCCCAACCTTTAAAGTTTCTGCGATTAAGTTCCAATGAACTGACAAGAGAAATTGTAATCTTCTTGGATGAGGGGGTGCAGTAAAATATCCTAACCTAATGATTTGATATTTTGAGTTTATTTAAATAGGTGTGGGTTAGCATTGTTATCCTGTAGAAAGGTCACATGTTACGTTAAGGAAATTGGCACATTGTAGGTCTGTAACTTCAGTATAAACAGTAGCATTTCGCTATAATTGTTATAATTTTTGGTTAAGAACAGTCAATTATTAATCATAAAAATAATAAAAATATAAATGTTCTCGTATATTTGATGATAATTTAATATTTTTATTTTTTCTTATTTATTTACTGATTTTTATTATTATCATTTAAAATATATATAATAATTCTTGAAGTGGTACATTTGATGACTAGCTGTTCACTCCGACATCCAGTATAAAATATATATGTACCTTTGATGTCTGGCACGCTGCACCTTAGGGTGGGCAAACATCACTGGTCGTCAATCATTTTAAATATCTCCCGTGATAGTTCCAGTTGCTCCGATAAACCGATTCAGCTGGCGAGCTAAACTCACATGAGAGGGTGGTGTTAACACGGTACCCCACTGGGTGAAGGATCTCCTCGACGCAGGTCACCGGCCAAGGGCGGAAGAATTCCTCAGATGAACTACAATGGCTGCGTGAAGACAACTCCGAAAAAGAGGATGAAAAAGACTGAGGAAGAAGACTATGAAGAAAAATGAAAAAGAAGAGGAATCTAAAGAAGAAGAAGAAGAAGAATTTGAAAAAGACTCTGAAGAAAACTGAAAAGAAGAAGAAAACTCTAAATGAAGACTAAAGAAGAAGAAGAAGAAGAAGAATTTGAAAAATCTAAAGACTCTGAAAGAAGAAAAGAAGAAGATACATTGAAAAGACTCTGAAGAAGGAAAAAAGAAGAAGAAGAAGAAAAAGAAGACTCTGAAGATGAAGACTAAAAGAAGATGAAGACTCGGAAGAAGAAGATTCTGGAAAAGAATCTAAAGAAGACCCTAAAGAAAGAAGACTCTAAAGATGAAGAAGACTCTAAAGATGAAGAAGACTCTAAAGAACGAAAAAAGAAGAAGACATTGAAAAGATACTGAAAAGACTCTGAAAAAGATGAGGACGAAAAGAAGAAGAAGAAGAAGAAGAAGAAAAAGAAGAAAAAAAGACTCTAAAGATGAAGAAGAAGATGACATTGAAAAGTCTGAAGAAGAGGATAAAGAAAGAGAAGACTGAAGAAGAAAAAAAAGACTTAAGAATAAGACTCAGAAGAAGAAAATTCTTGAGAAGAATCTAAAGAAGAAGAAGACCCTAAAGATGAAGAAGACTCTAAAGATGAAGAAGACTCTAAAGAAGAAGAAGAAGACATTGAAAAGACTCTGAAGATGAGGACGAAAAAGAAGAAGAAGAAGAAGATTGAAGAAGATACTGAAAGACTGAAGAAGACGCTGATGGACATTCTGAAAAAGAAGAAGAAGAAGAAGAAGAAAGAAGAAGAAGAAGAAGAAGAAGAAAAAAGAAGACTCTAAAGATGAAGAAGAAGATGACATTGAAAAGTCTGAAGAAGAGGATAAAGAAAGAGAAGACTGAAGAAGAAAAAGACTTAAGAATAAGACTCAGAAGAAGAAAATTCTTGAGAAGAATCTAAAGAAGAAGAAGACCCTAAAGATGAAGAAGACTCTAAAGATGAAGAAGACTCTAAAGAAGAAGAAGAAGACATTGAAAAGACTCTGAAGATGAGGACGAAAAAGAAAAAGAAGAAGAAGATTGAAGAAGATACTGAAAAGACTGAAGAAGACGCTGATGAACACTCTGAAAAAGAATAAGAAGAAGAAAGAAGAAGAAGAAGAAGAAGAAGAAGAAAGAAGAAGAAGAAGAAGAAGAAAAAGAAGACTCTAAAGATGAAGAAGAAGATGACATTGAAAAGAGTCTGAATAAGAGGATAAAGAAAGAGAAGACTGAAGAAGAAAAAGACTCTGAAGACGAAGAAGAAGATATTGAAAAGACTCTGAAGAAGAAAAAGACTTAAGAATAAGAAGGAGGAGGAGACGAAGAAAACTCTGAAGAAGACTCTGAAGAAGAAAAGAAAATGATGATGATGATGATTGCTTTGCTTTATTTTAAATTATCAGAAGAAACAAAACCGACCATATTTCTGTAACATTTTTCTGAAGAATCCAGTATTTTCTGTTGATCAGATTGGCACATTTGGGGCATAAATTTTCAATCTTCACAGAAAAATTTACTTCACTTGTCAAGCTTTCATCTCAGAGATCAGCAAAGAAAAAAACTGACCATATATCTCTATCATAGACATTCTCTAGGAAGGTCACACTTTTATTTGATCAAGTTAGCAAATTCGGGGATAAATTTTCACTCTTCACAATAAAGTTTTGCTATAATTATCATGTTTTATTCTCAGAAATCGAAAGAGATAAATCTACCAACATTAGCATTCTGAAAAATGGCACATATTCCGTTGAGAAGTGAAGCAGTTTTTAGATATAAATTGTCCATATTCCCAATAAAAATGTGCTTCATACAGGGTGCCTAGTAAAAAAGCGAAAAATTTATTATCACTGTTTTATCTTTCAGGATTAACTGACCTTGAATAACTTGGAATAAATGAATATTATATGACCTTGAATAATCATTCGACCTTCTCGCAATTACTTAAATGTGATTGGTTCATTTATGATTTACTAGCAGTAGAGCCCGGCGTTGTCCGGGGATGTAACAGTAAGAGATAGATCAAATATCGACCATCATAAAGACTGAAAAATAAAATTGACAAAGATTATTGTTTAAGGTTGACGGACACGCATGTTTTAATTAGTTTTTTTTTGTTTGTTTTCTTTTGTTTTTTTTTTTTTTTTTTTACGAATGGGTCAAACTCAAACAAAAACATTGTTTTCAATCGTAATGAGTCTACCAATTGAATAGAATTTTATTATAAACAATTTTCTTGTAAATGGAATTTTTAAAGCATTCTGAATGTAAAAATAAAGAAAAAAGTGTGCAAGACAATAAAAAACACTACCTGCCAAAAAAAAGTGAAGTTTTGTTGAAATCGGTTGAAAAATGTAGGAAATCCGATCCCATATATAAACACACACACACACACACACACACACACACACACAAACAAACAAACAAACAACCAGCCTGGGTTTTATAATAAGTATAACTCGATAACTCGATATGAGTTGTCCCCTTTCATTTATGCCTCTTAATCGTGTTTTCAAATTGATTTCGTGCAAAAACAATTGTGTTTTTCCAATTTTTAAGGCTGTCAGAACCACCGCAAAGGTAATTTTACGTAGTCCTGTGAAGTTTTGTTGAAATCGGTTGAAAAATGTAGGAAATCCGATCCAATATATAAACGAACAGACACACACACACACACGCACACAACCTGGGTTTTATAATAAGTATGATTTGCAGTAAGTCTCATTCTTTATTGTAAGAAATCATAAGAGACAAAATCTACTGTATTCCGTATTGTTCATCATTACCTAATGGGATTGGAGTTTCGGATATAGATTGCCAGAATTATTTCAGTTGGATATAAAACCGTTTCACAAAAGACTTTTTTCATTGGTAGTAACGATTATATGCTCGACAAATACATTTAACGTTTGTTGCATTTCAATGGAATTTTATTCCATGTTCAGAAAACGTGACATTATTTTCTGAACAACCCAATGCAAAGAATTCTGACAATGCTGAATTGATCTCTTCCTTGCTTGGTTTTGACTACTGTCCCCAGGGAGGTGGGCAACGACTTGAATAAAACAGTTGACTAAATGGAATAAGCTTAACTGACTAAAATAGTAATGCAGTCTCATCACTGTATTTTGACAAGTACACCTCAGGCCTCATTTAACAATCGGATCACTATAATTGGACTATTGTTACTAGTTTATCTACTGTTAATTGTAATTAGCTAAATATAATTGCTTATTGAAGGCGGATTTGCTACGATAATAGACGAGGTTATCCTATTTAAATCAATAGTTGTTATTCTTGGGATTTCTTCGAATGTAATTCACTAAGATTTTAGAATCTATTCATTCTTCTTCGCTACTGTAATTATCAGCACTATTTCATTTATTTAGTCAACTGTTTTTATTTACCGTACATACTCGAGAATAAGTCGCATTATTTTTCAATAAAATTTCGATAAAAATCTAGGGTGCAACCTATCCATTCGATATCATTGGGAATCTGAAATAGACTGTGGCGTATTAGTAGTTCAGGCGAGTACCCTGGATTCTAGCATAAGCGAGAGCAAGGGAGAAAATGAATTTTTCTCGACATTTCGATTTTCCGCAATCGCCTCTTTAAACATTACCGCGTCAGACATCGAATAAAAGAGCTCGATCTGAACTGCTCATGTTTACCATTTGTTATCTGATTTACGACAAAAGACTATCATTTTCAAGTGACTTTTAGGACTGAAGCGATTACCAGTATCCAAATTTTCGTCTATACACGTCACTCGATGAGTAAATACCACGCAATTACAATCAATCATTTTTCTTATATTTAACATATAGAAGCAACATTTTGAAATAAAGGTGAATGTTAGAAAATATTTAACAATATTAATTATACTTACGTTAAAAAAAAAGGCCATGTAACACCTCAGATTATAGTGCAACCTATCTGCGAGTCAACCGCAAATAGCCATAAAGACAAACCGAAACTAAAGGTGCGGCCTATCTACTTGTGCGACCTATACGCGAGTATATACGGTAAGTCGTTGTCTTCCAAGACTGTGTGCCCGGTAAACAGTAGTCAAGCGCCTTTCTTTCAAGCAGACATCTCCAAATTCCGCCCCGGGGGCCAATTACGACCCCTGGTCAAATTTCATATGACATAGAATGTATCATTTACGGAACGCCAGTATAGTCAACCAGAATATGTAAAGTATACATCTAAGAAATGCAATTTCATGTTTTACCAAAAGATGCCAACAGTACTGTGTGGCCGCCCTCTGGCTGTTTGACCTTGACCATGGCCTTTTGCAGCCAATTTCGAAAATCACTACCTTTGAACCACGCCTGGCCTGGCCTACATGCTGTAGTTCAGATCCTAGTATCATCATTCACATTAGTGCAGGCAAGTTATTTGTTTTGGTCATCTGAGATGAATAGATTCTAAAATCTTAGTGAATTACATTTGTTTTGTGTTGGTCAAAATCAGTTATAAATATATTTGGACACTTGGACTTGTGTCACTTTATTTTCTACTTCTTAATAAGATGAATGTTGGTGTTATGTTCCTATTCATACGTTTTTAACTTAAAAGTTGACAGAATATATTAATTACCAATAGTATGTAATGTTTATGATTAACCTGAGATATATTATAGCTTCCTGGATGTTCTATTTTCTCAGACATATTTTACTTCATCTTATATAGGCATCAGATACGACAGGCTGGGTGATTTTGGTAAGACCTGTTTAAATTTATTTGTCATCCATGTGAAGAAATGAAAATATGCCATGTGCAATATTATTTTAATAAGATAGTTCATTTGCATTTAATTTTAATATTTCAAAAAATGCCAAGCAGAATGATTGGCCCTCCCTTCACGCATATTCACCTCATCAAAACTGTCCCTCTTGGAAAAAAGTTTCCACGCTCCTGCTCTAAAGAATTTACCATTAAGAATGTGTTCCAATATCTAGACTGAATAGAAATCGTATAGTGCTAAGCCGCTTGGGCGAGGAGGATGCTGAGAGATATCCTCATCTAATGGCTTGATTATTGCCTGATTTTATTCGACTTTCATTGTCATTTTGAAGAGTTTTACACTTTCCTTTGATCAGACTGAGACAGTTTTATACGAAAACTTTCACTCTTCGCTTGTTCTTGACACTAAGAGTCGTTTCCATTGTCTTGTATAAAGATTTAACCTTCTACCAAATCTTAAATTCTTGTACCAAATACAAAAAAAAAAAAAAAAAAAAAAAAAAAAAAAAAAAAACCCCTAGTTAGTCGGAATAGAATAGGAAAAGAGAACTCCTGCTTCTCTACCCCTAAAGTTAAGAACAAGACTCAAGCGCTGCTTAAAATCTTAAAGAAAAAAACACATTTATTACAGCATAGACAAAAAAAGGTACAGATATAAATTTTTCATAAAAATTTCCTTTTGTGTGCCTATTAAGGCAGGATAACAATTTCTGAGAGGGCTGCAAAAAATTTAAAAAAAAAGAAAAGAAAAAAGGATTACTATCGAAAATGAAAAAAAGGATTATAATTTCGAAAATTACAAGAGAAAGCACATTTAGGAAGGCAGAAAAACAAACGTGCAACTACCTTTTTGATAAAAAAAACAAAAAACAAAACTACTTTTACTTATCCTACGAACGTCTCAGGGACATAAAACAATTTTTTAAATGTCTTTTATATGGTAAATATACACATACATATGCAAAATATATAAATATATATACATAGGTGCATACACATACATGTATATTTTTTGAATAAAAAATTCCAGGTAAAACTCAATGTCCATGACAGAGTAAAGATATAATAAAAAGGCTTAAACACTTTGAATTTGTAGGTCTGATGAATTGGATCGTATTTACGATTTCAATGGAATAAATTATGACCATGGAATATTAGTGTTTAAGCCTTTTTATTATATATATATATATATATATATATATATATATATATATATATATATATATATATATATTCACTGTTCGTGCTTCCCTGGGGCTTTGGGGAAATTTTCTTTGAATTCTTTTTTCGTTGTTTGTTATCCAACCGCAGGAGAATTTTCACTTGTGAACTTTAAAATTCCTTAGGCTTTCCGTAGTTGGCTTGTAACTATCTGCCTTCTTTTTTGAATGCTTACACGACAACTTAATGCAGTCACCGTGTTGCCCAAACGCTTTATGTTAGATGTCAAAAATGTCTTCTAGAGTTTTCTGCTAACCGTAGTTCTTTTATTAAAAAAGAAAAGAACAAGAGGATCACAAAAGGCTCTATCCAGTTTTTCAAAAGGGCATGAGCCCACGTCCTTCATTAGCTAGTAATTATGAAAAAATACATTTTCGCAAATTCCACGAATCTTTAACAATTTTAGCGGTTTTTAACCGCCGAGCCTGAAAGATTTATATGTGTAACAATTTTTTACAAACCGTCTGGCTTTCTTAAAAATACACTTCTCTCAAAAGAACGCGTACAAAAAAAACAAAAACAAAAACAACCTAGACGCTAAACATTTAGTTACTACAATAAAGACTAACTTATAAAAAAGAAAATTTTTATACTTGCCTTATTCTATAGCTTTATAATATCTTATTGTGGGTTGATTTGATCTAAAATTGCAGATTATATCAGTAATCTATATAATAAATGCCAGTGTGTCACAGTGTCACACTTTTTCAATCAAAGGGACACAACTCTCAATAGCTCATCTTCTATATAATAAATGACAATGTCAGTGTGTCACTGTGTTACGCCTTTTCAATCAAAAGGACACAACTCTCTTACTTTCAATAGCTCATTTTACGGAAATTTTTGGTTCCCTAGTTTTCATTACTGCTATTGTTTTCGGCGATTTTTTACGTAAATTTTCGCGACGAATTTTTCTGTATGATAATAATTTTGTAACTTGGAAATCAGTTTGGGAATAGTTGAAATTAACTGCGAAAGTCACCCATGAAATAAAAATAATTGTTTGTACGGAAAATAAGGACCTACGACATCAAATCGTCTTTAAATTAAGAGGCGGCAGAAGAATTATCGTTGAACTTTTAAAAAGTATTAATGCAGCAATCAATTTTGAGTTCTTCTTTAGTTTATTGTTGCCTATCGCGTACGGCAGCAATATGCCTCGCAAAAAGAAATCTCCGCCAACAGAGGACCAGATTGCAATCAAAAGCTCCAAGGCTACAGCGTGGAAAAGAAAGTCCTGTGCAAATGAAAACCCAGATCAAACAGCAACCAGGAGAGCTTCCAATGCTGAGGATATGTAAAGAATTAGAATTCTCAAACTCCTGAACAAACTGAAAGCCCAATCAAGAGTCCTCCACAGGAGCTAGCTTAAATGCCGCCCGATAGAGCGGCTTTTATGCTTAAATAAAAAATAAAGAAGCCGCAAATGTTCAAACATGTTTTGTTGAAGATAACCGACAAATTATGCTGATTATATTTTTATCAATGTTTCCTGTTCACGGATTAATTTCCGCGCTTTGGTATTGTAGGTACCTGCTGCACTTGTTAAGGGTCTGAGCTTTCGACTAGCATCAGTCATTATCAGGAAAGAAAGACATTGAATGAACAATGCATCTTTGGCATGATTTTGATAGTTGAGTGTTTGTTTTGTCACGTGAGTGTGATGTTTTTTTCGAGTTTTGACGCTCTATGATGTGGCATCACCGTAACGTATTGTGGATTCTGAGTATAAATAGATATAGACAGACAGATAGATAGATAGATAGATAGATAGATAGATGAGCAGACTGAGAAAGCTAGTCAGCTTAACAGATAAATTAGCTGTATCTACACAGCAAATGTTTCTTCAAACAAATGGAAGGCAACAGACAAGATAAGTTTATTATATTTTTATCAATTTTTCATGTCGACGGATTAGTTTCCATGTCTTTTTATTGCAGGTGTCCAATGTTCTTGTTAAGAGACTGAGCTTTCGACTAGCTTCAGTCATTATTCGCAAAGAAAGAAATTGAATGAATTTCAAAGCACGTTCAGTGATAAACACGGGAAAATGCCCAGCGGCTACAACGGCTGAAACATTGTGATTATATAATGACATGATGATGCTACTTATCCGAATAAATCAGTGTTTTCATTGAAAAGTGTGATGAAAAGAAACAGTAATATGAAGAAAGACGACTCAACTCAAAATTCACGGTACGCTTTTGTAAGAAAGTTTGAAAGCTAGTAAATTTTGATGGTTTGTTATGCGTGTGGTGTAACGGTTACTGTTGAGAAAAACGGAATCTGTGTGCAGCGTTCAAATTCCGGCTTCGTCTGATGACATTTTTTTTTTTTTTAGAATTATTGCCCATCTCTTCTGCGACCACCGCATCGATGAAACTGGGCTTTTTTAGATTTGAAAAGCAAACAGTTTACGAAAGAGGACTACAGGCGACCCTCGCGGTTCGACATTCGCGACCCTGGTTATTCACGGAATTTTCCTTAGAACCTAACTGGAGCGGTACAGGAGACAGACCATTTTTCCAGCATCTTTAATGATGGATCATATGTACGAGTTCAACTTGAACTTTGAGTTGATTTTATGTCCCTGTAGGTGTTCAAGGCATTGAGCCTCCCTCGGGGAACACTCGTTCATCATGATTGATGAAAGATCAGGGTCTTTTAAGGAAAAATAGTGGAATGGCTTCACGGTGTCTTTCTCGCGATTTTTGAATACAATATGCAGTTGTCCCCGGTATTCGCGGGGATTACATTCCTAGAGCACTGGCGAAGAGTGAAAAACAGCGAATAATACCTATAAATGCCTATACGTTTTTTCTCCTTCATGCGCATGTGCAGTCGCATCAACGTTAGCATCACTTTAGTCTGAATTCCTAAAGGGCGAAGGTTTTTTTCCACTTTCTCATAGATTTTCCTAAAATATATTATGCTGCAATAAAAAAAAAAGAAGTAAAACTGAAATGACAAACATTTTTATTTTTCAAGATGATGTAGGTTTGTGAAGGCAAACAATGAGTTTTATGGTCGGGCCTTTTTGATTCAATTTAATTTAACGGCATTGCAATTGAAATGAAATTCAAGAAGCGAAATTTGAGGCGAAATTTCTCGCCGACTCCCCACACCCTGTCGCAAAAAAAAAAAAAAAAAAGATGGAAGAAAGAAAATCGTTAAATTATCAACAATCTAAGAACGGATATCTTATCAAATGAGATCTGACATTTTCCAAGTTGAAAACGAAGTCTAATGGTTTAAAACAAATAAAAAGAAAGAAATGTCATATAAAAAAAGCAGTGAATGAAGATAGAAATCCATTAACTAAAATATATATATATATATATATATATATATATATAAAAATATAAAATTGCTTTTCGAGATATTCTGATTAAATTTCTTTCGCTGTTTGGTTAATTAACTTCGTAACGAATATATAT
This sequence comes from Acanthosepion pharaonis, assembly GCA_903632075.3. NCBI lineage: Eukaryota > Metazoa > Mollusca > Cephalopoda > Sepiida > Sepiidae > Acanthosepion > Acanthosepion pharaonis. The sequence goes on along the minus strand of CAHIKZ030004498.1, from coordinate 208,927 downwards.
ATATATATATATATATATATATATATATATATATATATATAAAATAAATATATATATAATGGTTGCTTTTCGTTTTTTAGAAAACTTTCCTATTTTATCTTCCATTATCTATCTATCTATCTATTAAATTTCTTTCGCTGTTGTTATATATTAATTTCATTTTATAAATAAAAAATTTTTTTTTTTTTGGAACATTTTACTTTTTAAATCAATTAATTTGTTTTCACTAAAAAAATAGGAAACATTTGAAAATATTAAATAAAGTTTCAAAATCTATTGGAGAAAAAAGATTTTGTTAGAAATTCTGGTATTTTCTTAATTTAACTGGTTAATCATCTTTCACGTCATTATAATGTGTGAAGTTTTCATATATATATATATATATATATATATATATATATATATATATATATATATATATATATATATATATATATATATATATGCACAAGAAAAAAAATTACTAAAAAAAAATTAACTGAAAGTACAGTTTTTTGCATAATTTAACCAGAAATGAAGAAAATTTAAGAACGCAAGAAAAATTTACTAAAAAAGTTAACTGCAGTACCTTTTCAGTTGTTTTTAATGAAACTTCTACAAAAGAGGGCTTGCTGCCCAAATACGCAATTATAAACTCGAGAAGCAGTGAATGAAGGAAATCTAAATTTGAGGAGATAAATAAGTCCATTAACTCGTAACGAATATATATATATATATATATATATATATATATATATATATATATAGTGGGAGCATATACACTATGAGACCCTTACCATGCTAGATTTGGCAACGAGCTGACTTCTTTATAATATCGATCTGGGAAGTCGCTACTAACGTGCGACACCGTTTTGAATGTGCCTGGAGAGGCTGCGTGGGTGAAATTGCCGATAGTTGTGCTAGCACGAAGTCACGAGGCATCGTGATCGTGGTATGAGCCGACTGGCCTTGTTGATCACGACAGATTACGAGATCGCACTCCTAGAAACTGTAACTAAGGTCCGCTCATTATAGTTGCAGTATAAACCGCTGGTGTCCACAACAAGGATTAACTAGCATCCTTAGCAAAGAATAGGACAATCTTCAGAGATCTAAAATGTTTCTCTATTTCCATTTCGCTTCATCAGAAATGTCTGGGCAAAGTGATCAAAAGCGGAGTTATATTTGTCGATATTTCTGAGATGAGGTATTGCAATTATTTACGTTTTACTGTCGTCCTCATTTTTATTGCCATATTCACAACGTTTCGGTTGTTGTACGCTCCGGCCTTCTTCAGGATCTGCCTATAATTTCTGAGATGAAGTATTGTAATTATTTACATTGTTCGGACTGTTGAGCTTATCTTTATTACCGTATTCACAACGTTTCGACCGTTGTACGCTCCGACCTTCTTCAGGTGATTGGAATTTCGAACTGACCTCTTTATGACTCTACCTCGAGTTGCCCCCCGGGATTTGTATAAAGGAACCTTACTGTAAAAAAAAAAAAAACAAACTCTAGAACAGTGGTACCCAATCTATTTTGCCCATAAGTCAAAATGTAATTCCTTCTCTTTCCAAGATTGTCCGACTCAAAAGGTGCATTCCAAATAATCGACATAATAAAAGCGAATGTCAGTGTGTCACACTTTTTCAACTTTACTCCTAGAGGCCGTAGCCCAACATATCATACCATTTTGGAATCAGGCCGACTCCGAGAGGAAATTAAGACTATTACAGGCCAGATCCAGACCCACAATCCTAAAATTTGGGATTTCAAAATTTTCATTACGGCGATTGTTTTCGGCAATTTTTTACGTGATTTTTTTTTTTTTTTTGGATGATAACAATTTTTATAACTTGGAAATAAATTTGGGAATCATCCAATAGGAGCAGGTTTCAAGAATTCAGTCAACATGGACGCAAAGTGTCAACTACAACTGAACAGAGGACGCGACTCGACTGTACTAGACCCCAGTTCTTTCATAGATGCTGCTCAGTGGAACCCCGGTTTATGAATAAGAAGAAGGAGGAGGAGGAGGAGAATGAGGAGGAAGGGAAAAGGGAGGAGGAGAATGAGGAGGAGGAGAAAAAAAATAATAATATAATAAGATTCCCGCCCAAACAGTGGCCTAGGACAAAGACAATTGCAGTTAGCTGTCCCTATAATAATAATAATAATAATAATCTTATATTCGCGCCAAACAGCGGCCTAGGACAAAGACCTCAGTGCCTTCTTCCCCCGTCACAGTGGGAGGTGCAATCCAAAATGCTGACTGAAGCGCAGCTAACCGAGTTGCACCCCTTGAACAATGGCAACGTCAACAACAACAGTCGAACAGATGGCTATAAAAGAGAATGCAACTTCATTCAGAAGGAGGCGGCCTTCAGGTGACGAAGAGGACAGGCGGCAATAAAAGAAGACAAAGGTACCGTAAGAGGTGATTACACCCCTTCAGACGCTTAGTCAAATTCAGTCCCATTACCCTCCAACGAGGAATACATCGATATCTTGAGAAGGACTATCCCATCCCCTTCAAAAAGAAAGAGAGGGGCGGGCCAAAAAGGAATGGGTCATTGTAGATTTGTTGGGTGGGTAAGCACGTTCTAGACAAGGGATTGCCCACGCATCTGAAAGTATCTGTCAAAGTCCTGTACATATTCCAGACCGCTCACAAAAGCCATTACAGACCCGAGGAATTTTCGGGTCATTACCGTTATAAGGAATAGGGACAGCTAACTGCAAGTGTGTGAAATACAGGGTGCATTAAAACAAGTTTCCCACACAGAGACACTGATATAATGAAGATCCCCCCCCCAATATTATATGTTTTGTTATTCGGATAGGATGTTTCAGTCGTTGTACCTTTCGGCCTTCTTCAGGTGTTTGTCTTTGTAGTCAGTAACCTTGGAATGTCGAACCCATGCTTTTATTAAATCCACGTGAGTAGTGCTCTCATCCTGCTTTCCATGCTGAGTGGATACTTGATATTAGGCCTTACCAGTTTTTGGTTGAGCTGTTTGGATCATAAAATGGTGGCGGTCTGAATGTCGTAAGAAATTATGGTTAAAATAGCCGAGTATTGGAAATTAAACTTGTCCTAGCTAGTTCAATACGAACAGCTAATTAAACATATTCAGAACGAATTAGCGGGATCGGTTACGGGAAATAAAGTGTGGCCTTTCCTTAAGCATAGGATTTGGACTCGTGTTAGATAGGACTCAGACAGAAGCGATACCAGAAAATAAATCATTTCGGCCGGTGGAAGTACGGACATTCTAATCACAGTGTTAACAAGGAATGAACTGGGGCGATCGGCTAGCAAACACTACATAGGCTAAATAGTTACGGCTAAGGTAAAGAGAATGTTTTTCAAGGCTATGAATATAAACGCCAGACTTGCACAAGGAAGAGTTGAATCGGGTGACTGATCGTTAAATTCATGAGGTCAACATAAAGGACAGGTTGATTTGATTTTTACGGCTTATCAACCTTTTGCCGGCTATTTAAATTTAGATTGTAAGAATTAATTTAGAGATGGTAATGATTTACGGATACAAGTCCTACTAATTAATTCATAGTTGGCAGGGTGAAAAAGAAGTGGATTCATGCCTTTCCGAAGGTATGTACATAAGGGAATATAACAAACCCAACTGGAATTAGAACTCGACCCTCCAATTAACAATTCTGAACAGTTATTCATTACACCACTGATACATCCAAGCTTACAGTATCTGGTATTCCCAAGCAGTCACCCATCTAGATACTGGTCAGGCTCGACGTTGCTTAACTTCAGCGATCGTAAACAGTGTAGCAGAATAGTTGAAACATTAAGAACAAATCTATTGTGATCAATAATCCAAACAATTCTTGGAATTCCATATTTCACTTTCTTGTAATGGCAAATGGTATTGTAAGAACCAAATACAACAGCAATCAACTCTGAAAAACTAGGGCGACCACCCATTGGGTTATACCATTATTTATTACAAGTCTGGAGGTACAATGGAATAATGGATAGTCGCTTGGATTCAGGAATCAGAGAGCTAAGTTCAAATTTTTTTATACTCCCCTATTTGAAGATCACTAATTTTTTTCAAGAATCTTACTACCTTAGTGCCATTTTCATTCAACAAGAAGATATATTACAACGAGTGTTGTTTGTGACCATTTCGGGGTGCCACTTACAGCAAAAAAGAAAGGACTAGCGGCTTAAACACAGAATAGTTTCTCTTTATCTGTTGTCGGTCAGTTTTGACATTTTTTAAATCGTTAAGCTGATAAAGATCAGAATAAACTTTTGTATTTTGCTTTAAACTTCTTGGCCCCTCAAGCTCATTTTTCAAAGAGAAAAGTAAAAATTTTGAAATTGGTATCCAACTAATTTCCTCTAAGTCAAAAACAGGCTGTGTAGTATGTCATATCAATTTTCAAGCAATTATACCATATTCCTGAGACCATCTAATTTTAAGATGAGTGATTATCATTCTAAGAGTTGTTTCAGCTACTGATCTTACTCTTTTTGTTTATATCACAATATTTTGGCCAATCTATTCTCCTGCTTTCCTCAGTTGAAAAACCCAAACAAAAGAAGGTGGGATGAGTATTTTCTTTTTTTTTCTAAAGGTAATATCTACCAATGATCCTTCATTTTTTGGGTTTTTTTTTTTTGGTTTTTTTTTAACATTGAAACAGACCTCTTCTTCCCACCTGAATGTCACACCTAAGGAAGGCTGGAGAATAGAATGTTTAATTGATTGATTTGTTTTTTATGACTTATCAACCTTTTGTAGGTTATTTAAAGCCAGAAAATATTTTTAGATTGTAAGAATTAATTTGGAGATAATAATGATTTACGGATACAAGTCCTACTAATTAACCCATAGCTGGGGAGAGGAGAAGAAGAGGTTGATCCATACCTTTCCCAAGGGTATTTGTTCGTAAGGGAATATAACGATCCGGACTGGAATTCGAACTCAGCTCTCCGGTTTTTAATTCTGAACCATTACCCATTACACCACCCGCACCTCCAAGCTTACAAACCTAGTATTCGTAAGCCGTCACCCATACAAAGGATGGAAACACCCTACGGACGAGGGTTGGCATTTGTGACGGTTTATAAGAACTCTTTCAGAGCCTCCTCTGTGGAGTTCAAGTTAAAGTGTCCACGTACACTGATGATGTAGCTATCTTCGTGTGTTGCAGTTCTGACACCGAGGAAGTACGGGGGTGGGGACGATTGAACGGTTTGAAAAGATGTCGAGGGCCAAGATTAGCTACAGCTCCACCGGCTCGAGGTTAGACGCGTGGAGGGTAAGGTGGGGGTCATTTTCCGTGTTCACCAAATGCAAGGCCCATGAGCCATTCAATGTAGAGGCCTGCTGAATAAGGTTGTTGTAAGGGCGTAAGGGTGTGGGAAGTGAGAAGTTCACATTATGAGGGTGTGTAGCATAGATAACAGTTGACCCTAAACTTAAAGAGGTTAAACTTGCAGCGATCGGAGAAAGTGTCCTATCAGGAATCAGTTCCACAAAGGAACAGTTCCGAGGAAAAATCTGCCCGAGAGGAACTTCCTCCTTACTAATGGAATATAAAGGGAATGAAGATGAGTTAACTCAGTGTATGTTGCATGGCAGGTCAAAGATGTAAATGTCTGAACTGGTGGAAGCAAGGAATGTAGCTTGTCTGAACATCTGCCATGAAAATAACTATATAATAACTGGAGACAAGGAAATTTTCGTCTGTGTGAAAGGAGTTGTACGGTGGAAATTAGTTAAATCATTTTGGGCTCAAGTGGGGCTACTGTGCATGCATTAATTAGCAGGTGTCAGGGTTCTTGATAATAAATAAAATCAAATATTCCAACGAACGTTTTCACTCTGACGGCTTGTAAAAGCTGGAAATTGAAAACCATCAAAGGCTCGTCACAGAAATCATTTCCCGCCTAGAACACGATATTCAACATCGGTTCAACATTAAATTTGAAAGAAAAAATGGGTTTTCAACCAATGAAAATCTTTAAAAAGAAATTACATAAACACGTCCATCTGTGCCACTTTTGCGGAAGACGACCTTGTAAGTAGGACCCGGTTAGCCGGATCGTCCAGCTGACACACCGTTTTGTCCTACCCTGGGTGCCCTACCCCTTATCATCAAGGCAATAAGACAACTGACATCAAAGGAAACCGGTTTAAATCATAGCTGATAATAATAAGAAAGATGTTTTTTTCATTTCAACTTTTATTGTCCTTCGATTCATGATTTTCAGTTCAATTCAACCTACTTTGAAATATAGCTGATTTCAGAAACTTTAATGCTGCAAGTCGAATTAATACAAAAATATATTTTCTTCTGTAGATGTTGGCTCAGAATGTTGGTTTTTACATTCAAAATGAATGGACGCTGTTTTGGGACGTTTATTTTTCTTTTATGAATACGAATTGTATCCTACTTGTGTAACAAAGTTCATAGCTTGCGGTACGTTCGAACGGAGAGAAGGAGAGAGAAAATCCTTTGCAGCAAGCAGTCGTTCTTGGGTCGAATATGAACCAGTCTGTCCCGCTTTCTGACAAAAAGTTAGAGAGAACTGACCTAGAAGGCCTCTTTTCCTGGGTTTATATTGAGAAACGTAAGCGGTCTGAGAATGCGGTGCGGTGCGTGTGTGTCGGTAGAGTTATCCTTCGCTTTCGGTAAAAGAGTTTTTGATCTTTCGTTTTGCTTATTGAATTATTTGGTTTCAGAAAAGAAGTTAGAGATTGACCTGTTCGTAAGAATGCTGGTGTTAATCTTAATGAGGTGTTCAGTGGGTGATTGTTTGCTTGATTGATTCGTTTTTATGGCTTATCCACTCTTTGCAGATTATTTAAAGTCGGGAAATATTTCTAGATTGTAAGAATTTCTTTTTGAGATGATAATGGTTTAGCGATATAAATCTTATTAATTAACCCATAGTTGGGGGAGGGACGTTGTATACATAACTCTGATATTGAGCACTTGAATCCATAAATATAGCATACCTTAAAATTATATTTTTATCATATATATATATATATATATATATATATATATATATATATATATATGAACAGACAGATAGATAAAGACAGAGAGGGAAAGAGAGATAAAGTTCTCTTAATTTTCATTTCCTGCCACCTCCTGTTAAATTCATATCATATACCTCATTAAGTAACACTCTACCTTGAGTGACACACGTGTTTTGTACTGTGTGAATTGTAGTATATATAAATATAGATAGCAAGCGAGATAGATAGATAGATATGAACTGACTGAAGTAAACCAATAGATAGCAATTTGCACACACACTCACGCACACACCCCACACACGCACGCCCCACAAATATATATATATGTATATATATATATATATATATATATATATATATATATATATATATATATAAAATGAACTGATTGAAATATATAGATATTGATTTATTCCTATTCTACTGTTTACCAAACATTTGCAGGTCATTTAAAGCTAGAAAATATTTCTAGATTGTAAGAATTTCTTTGTTTTTTAGGTTTTTTTTTTTTTTTAGATAATAATAATTTAGTGATAAAATCTTACTAACTAACCCATAGCTGGGTCGAGAAGTATTGGATTCATGCCTTTCTCAAGGGTATTTGCGCGTAAGTAAGCCAACGGAAATTGGAACTTTGCTCTCTGATTAACAATTCTGAGCTATTATCCATTACACTGCCTGCACATCCAACCTTACAGCACCCTGTATTCACAAGCGGTTACCCATCTAGGTGCTAACCACCATCGACGTTGCTTAATTTCGATGATCGTACGGGAACAGATGTTAACCTTTAGTACTCTGCATTTTCAATATTACTTCCTTTTCTACTGCATTCTTTTTCAAGGCCTCTCAATTGTAGTATCCTTATTGTTAATTTCACTCAAAATTGTTATTTGTTGCCATAGCAGGATATGACAGCACATCTATGAAATTCAAACACACTATTGTTCAGGGATCAAAATCACCTTCAATGGTAGGATAAACTTGTTGTACAGCAAATGAAGTTAGAAACAGAGTAATGAAAGTTAAAGAGTATGCTCAGTTGTTGATACTTTTGGGGGGGGGATATAAGAAATATTTTTATTCCATTTTAGTTATTAAACATTGCCTACGACTACACTTCTTTACAAACAAAAGGAATGAACATAGATAAATAAGTTTATCTTTATGCTAACTCTTTAGAAATCGAAAGAGAATAATGTATTTCGATAAATGGATTTTTTTATTTGTGATATGCCGATGTAAATTGCTTTCCTCTTTTGCGACACAAATACAAATATCCAAAGGCCTTAACTCAACAAGTCCTGTTTCTCAAACTTAGCGGACATGTCCCAAGCACCCAAATGCTCGTAGCCTTTTTTTTTCTCGTTTAAAATTCTTCCGATCAATTGCTAGTCCATCCGCTAGAACAGTGATTCTCAACCGCGTGGCACACTAATGTGCCACGCGATCCTCTTAAGTGTGCCGCGAAATACTGTCACGGAATATATATATATATATATATATATATATATATATATATATATATATATATATATGTGTGTGTGTGTGTGTGTGTGTGTGTGCGCGCGCGTGTGTGTGAGTAGTAATGGTACAGCGTTAGTATTTGAATAAATGAATAAGGACATTTTCTTTTTCCAATAATTCTTTTCACTGTGCTTGGATTATGTTATTTAAAATACTTTGATTTAATATTCATTTTTTAAAAAAGTAATTTTATGTTTTTAATTTAACTTTTTAAAATCTGTCTTTATTTGAATAAATGAATATTAGCCTTTTTTTCTTTCGTATAATTGTATTCAACATTCTTTACTTAATTAAAAATTTATGCTTTTATTAACATGCTCTTGAAAAATTTTGCTAAGTATGCCGTGATATTTTCATTTGCTCATAGGTGTGTCGTTGGTTAAAAAGGTCGAGAAATGCTGCGCTATGAAGCAAGAAGGAATTGCAAGAAGTGAAAAAATTTGAAGTCTATTTCCCTTCGTACATTATTGCTTTTCATCATTCTATTCAAGTTCTAAAAAGCAAATAATGTAAGTAAATTTATTTACACTATTTGGATTATTGTCTTCACCTTTACTATCACATTCACGACGTTTCGGCAGTTGTACGCTCCGGTCTTCTTCAGGTGATATTTACAGGAATTTCGAACCGAACCCTTTATTTAGAACACGGGGATATATTGTTCTAATTCCACGTACCACGCCTTTGAATGTCACAGTTCTTAGTTCATTTGTATCGATAACATTCAAAGTTTTTGTTCTCTCCGCTGAGGCCAAGGATTGAATTCACAATTCATTGAGTCAAGTCACTTTTTAGATCAATCAACCAAGGATTTTATCCACTGGGCCATGAGTCTCCCAAGAGTTGTAAGTTCAATCTCTGGCCTCAGCAAAGAGAACAAAAATTTAATTATCAATGCGAATTAACTCAGAACTGAAATATTCAAAGACATGTTACGTGGAATTAGAACGAAATTTACCCCTGTGGACTATACAATGCGTTCGGTTCAAAATCATCTGAAGGCGGCCCTAGCGTACAATGGCCGAAACGTGGTGAATGTGACAGTAAAGATGGGGATAACAGTCCGAACAATGTAAAAATTGTAAATAATCACAATGCCTCATCTCAGAAGTATAGACAGATCCTGAAGAAAGCCGGAGCGTATAACGGCCGAAACGTCGTGAATGTGACAGTAAAGATGAGGATAACAGTTTGAACAATATAAATAGTGTAATTAGTTACAATACCTCATCTCAGAAATGTATACAGATGATGAAGAAAGCCGGAGCGTACAATGGCCGAAATGTCGTGAATGTGACAGTAAAGATGAGGACAATAGTCCGAACAATGTAAATAGCGTAAATAGTTAGAATACCTCATCTCAGAAATATAGATAGTTGATGATGAAAGCATAGGTTAATTGATCCTAAAAGTGACTTGAAATGTTGTAAGTTCAATCCCTGGCCTCAGCGGAGAGAAGAAACATTTTGGAGAGTTATCAACGCGAATTAGCTAAAAGCTGAAATATCAAAATGCATGGTATGTGGAATTAGAACAATCTATCCCCGTGGATTTAAAATAAAGGGTTAGGGTCATATATCACCCGAAGAAGGCCGAAGCGTACAACGGTCGAAACGTCGTTAAAGTAACAGGAAAGATGAGGACAACAGTCCGAATAGTGTAAATAGTTACAATACTTCATCTCAAAAATTTAGGCAAACATTATTTTAGTCTGATGAAGTCCTTTCGAAAGACGAAACGCGTTACATTTAATGTTTTTCTATTTTTCCATTAAATCCCTTGCTAGGTCTGCTGCTAAGAAAGTTGGTTCACTGTGTCGTGGTAGACAATTTTTCTTTTCGCGAGGACACATAGCCTAGTGGATAAAAGGGTTGATATATTGATCCAAAAAGTGATTGAGAGATGGGAGTTCCATTGCTGGCCTCAGCGGAGAGAACAAAAATCTTGGAGAGTTGAGACTGACCTATTTCTAATGTTACCACTACCTCTCTCACGGTCTGACTTCAAGACTACATGACTGGACCTTCTCCAGACTGCTACCAATATCCACCTTATAAACGAACATTTTGCTACACCGAATATCAAAGGACTCACTCATCACTCTAAAGAAAATAAATAAAAATATCTTATTTATTTTAACCCTTGAGTCAGTTCGTTTTATTCCAAAGTTTCCAGTAAAGAAAATTATACCACCTATCCACAATATAAGTAATATACGACGAGACTACGGATTCATCTAACATTTCCATATTGTGATTAAAAAACAACCCCCCCCCAAAAAAAAAAAAACAGAATTTGGTGGTATTTTCGAGGTACCGATTCGGGGTCCTGAAAGAACAGTAATAACCCCATTGAACTTAGCCTCCTGGCTTCAGTGACTTTCTCATCACCACAATACGGTTTCCCTGTGCCTTTTCTATAAATATTTTCATGGCAATTGTTCTGATGAGCTTTCCTCTTTGGCACCTCGACTTCATGAATTTAAACGCAGTACTAGATTAGCAGCTAGGTCTCGTCATTTTACTATTGAAATTCATGGATGTAACCGTAAGTTCTATTCTAATAGTTTCTTCTCTCGTACTTCTCTTTATATTCCGGTGTTCCTTTCTTTTTCATTTTTGATTTTACATAACAGAACTTATGAGTGGAGCCTGTCTTATTTTGGTATCATTATAGTAATAAATAAGTAGTCTCTGGTCCTGAAAACTTTCGGCGTTTTTCGGACGGATTCAGTTTTTTCTTCTTTTTATTTGCGGGGTACGTTGTCGTTAGTTGAGAGAGAAGTATAGAAAGAGAAAAATAGAGAAAGAAAGCGAAAGAGAGAGAGAGAGAGAAAGAGAAGAGATAAGAAAAGCAATTGCCTTATTTTAACTTGAATGCTTTTTATCTTTGTTTATATATATATATATATATATATATATATATATATATATATATATATATATATATATATATTATAAATTAATTGATTTAAAATATGTTTTTTTCCGCTACACAGTTCTAACTATGTTTCAAAATTTTGTAAAAATAAAATATCTATAAGAACACCGGATTATATATCTTACTGTTCTTTCTTTTAATCTAAGTATATATATATATATATATATATATATATATATATATATATATATATATATATATATATATTATCAGGGCTCACTGTGTATCTTCTGTCTCCTTAATATCTATCCTTTTATTTCCCTCTCTCTACAATAACGTTTTCTCTTTCTACTTCACTCGCAGTATTCTTTTGAATTATACTGGCTTTATTGGGGTGAAATGATTAAAAAAATGCTTCTTTGGTTCCAAAAACATGCCTGGTTCCAGGGTCGTCATGCTGGTAGCATTGCAATTGTCTTTTAAGTAGCATGTATATGAAATTACAATTATACTTATATGTATTTTATGTGTGCGTATGTATAGAAATTGCGGTATACGTAAGAAATTGGACACTCGTCAGTCTTGTGAGACTGTGGAGTTGTGCTGTTGGTTATCCCATTTTACTTTACTAAAATCGTCGCTAGAGGACGCTCCTTAAGCCTATAAATAGGTAAGGATATTCTCACCCATTTTCTTTCCTTTTTTTTCTCTTAAGATGGAAAAAGTGTCCCCCAATGGGGCACGTTCACTTCACTTTCAATGCATTACTTTTCTTTCGGACTTCTACACAAACTTCATACACACAAGTACGTGCTCTAGTTTAAATGTTTTCTATGTCATTAGTCTTTAAATGTTTTCTTCTTTGTCATTGTATAATTTTGTTAATACATATGTATAGAAAAACACAATTTACACAAATTAAAGCTAAATTTATACAATATATTTCTAACTACACATCAACTTTCGTTTAGCTAAGTCACACTCTATTCAAAACAAATTTTAAAACAAACATAAATATACCAGAGTGCTGGCCATTATCGACGCGGCTTTCGCTTGCCACAAATGTCTACAATTACGTCTGTGCTTTTCCCTTATATAGGCTATAAGAGAAACCGGATGAGAGAGAGAGAGAGAGAGAGAGAGAGAGAGAGAGAGAGAGAGACTTTACACACACACACTGACCATAGAGGCTACCCGAGAGTAAGACTGACTACCTGTCTCACCATTAGGCTATGAACACAGAAAGAGAACGGACTCCATTATCAACGCGACAAACCAAACCGATAGCCGCCTTTTTCACGCTCTCATTTCATACTTCGTACACCGTACTTTCGAGCACTACACTATACGACTTACCAGAGACATTTTCATATCTTGTAAATAAAAATAAATCTTTGGCCATTTCTTCAAACCAGTGTCAAATTTATTTCTTTATTCCAACCAATTTCCGCCTCGGATCACATACATTGTCGTTTGTTTTATATACTGTTTTGTGTTATACATTTATTACTCGGACTCACATTTGAGTCCGCAATAATTATCACGGGGAAAATATACCAGGAGACACGTGTTTTCTACAGAAATACGACAAGCATTTCTGCAACATTGCTCTGAATGATGTTTCAAGGGCCATCGTCGGCCGTGTTTTGAGAGACGTATTCGAGAATGCGGTCCCACCCACATTTTGCAAAGACGAAATTTGATACTAATCTGACCGTAAGATTTGTTGGTTATTCCACATTTGTCATTTTGTTTTACTTTTGACTGTTGGGTAACAAATGTTACTTCAAACTTGAAGGGGTCTTTTTTTCTTTTTTTTTTTCTTCTTTTTTTTTTTCTTCTTTTTTTTTTTTTGTAGTGCTTGTCTCCGGGCTGATTGTTCCAATGGCTACAGCTTCCCACGTATCTGGGTCAATGTCTTGGGTTCTCAGATCGCTTTTAGTTTTACAGATATCTTTGTAGCGTAGTTGGAGTTTCTCTCCTCGGTGTTTTCCCTGTGCCAGCTCTCAAAACCTTCGGTATTCGACTGCCCTCCATTCGAACGACGTGTCCAAACCACAGCAAGTATTTTTGCGTCAAGTGGGTGTCGTGTAGTGTACAGTACATGCGGAAAATAACATTCCTCTTGCTTGACTGAAGATGGCTTTGTTGTAGACTTTGATTTTGCAAAGATTATATTTGGGATGCATTGGACTAGGCAACACGCATGGAAGGTTTCCGTTCCTGTGCAGTACGCAGGAAGACAATGTAACTAACACTAAACACTAAGCGCACGCACACACACACACACACACACACAAAACCCCTGAAAATATTCATTGACAAAAGACATCACATTCAATTTTTCTTCATTTATTTATTTTTATTATTTTAAAAAATGACTACACTTGTAAAAAAAAAAAATTAAATTTAAACAAGATTCAAGTTGATCCGAATCTGAAAAGAAAAAAAAGAATAGTTTTATTTTAATTCCAAATTAATTTTTTTTTAAATTAAATATTTTTTTAATTCAAACATTTAAGAGTATTTGTAAATTTACAAAAAGAGAATGATAAAAGATAGTTTTTATATGAAAATTGTTTTTTTTTTTTTTTAATAAAGAAATCAATTTAACAAAACTCGTTTCGGGTAGATTTTCATTTTACGCTCCTCAATTTACAAAGAACATTAAAAAAAAAAAAAAAAAAAAAAAAAAGTCAATATTTCTCAAGACGCTGTCATTTTTTATCATCAATATTCACGCCATTGACTTTTTCTTCGCTTGATTAGCACCGAAAGATGATATATTGTTAAAATTATTTGAAGAGAAAAGATAATGAGTAAGTAAAACTCTATTAATTTTATATGAGAATTTGATTTTGATGGTGTTTTACACAAATGTTCATGAAGTTGACGTTTCTTCAATCTAAGAAAAACGCTTGTTTTTAAAAACAAAATAATAAAATTTACTTATTTTTTTTTTTAATTTGGAAGTTAGTTAGTAAAAAGAAGTAAAAGAAAACTCCAAATAGCTGAAGATATATCAGAAAATTAATTAAAAAATGAAACTTAATTTTTTTTTTATATGCCAAGAAAGAAATATCTAGTATTATTTGATTAGGATTTGGGAAGATATCTTTGCGTCGTAAATACGTTCAGAAAATGGAATTAAGATTTTTAGTTACTGATTTTTTTTTTTTGTATAAATATACATTTCTCTTATCTGGTTTGTTTTGCTTTGTTTAACGATTTTGGGGGGATATTAATTTTGAGAAAAATTGAATTTTAAAGTAGGGTTGGATGAAATTAAATGGCTTTCCGCTTTACTAATGTTCAGTTTATAAATGCAATGCCAAACGAGACCTCCTGATTTGTCCGAATTTATGACCGTCGGTGTTCAACGTTAACAATTGAACATAAAACTAACCCCTGATAATACAATATAAGTTAAACTTTTGAAAAAGGTATAATTTAGTTTTACGAGATCTTTAAACGGAGAATTTAACTTTTTGTATATACAAATAAATTTCTCAAAAATGGCGAACATCAATTTTAAATACGGTCGTATTCTGCTGACGCAAAGATTTTTAACCAAAATTTTGAACGTGCTAGAAAGAATTAAAAAATTAATAAAGTAATCAAAAACTACTTTGGTCTTTCCTCCTAATAATAACAAACACTTGAGGATAAAACTTTGTTTTCATTAAACTTGGAGCATTTTTTTCATCAAGGTATACTGATTTTTTAGCGATTTCCTGGATATTAATACTGCTCTGAGCCAAAAAGACTAGAAAGTGGACTTTTAATTTATAAAAATAACAACATTTTTTTTAAATAAACATATAGCCAAGTAAATATTGTTTAATCGGGCATTTTGTAAACGTCAAGTAGACAAAATGATAAATGCTGTTAAAAATTAAAATGAAAAAAAAAACAAACAAACAAACGGAAATATGGCCAGAGAAAAAGAAAATCATACATAAAGAAATGTTAGTTGGACTGTACTTGGAGAAAACAAAAAATCCCCAAAATTTTCTTTTTCTTTTTTTTTTTTTAGATAGTTTAGGTTAGTCTGGTACAAGGAAACATATGTGAGGCAATAATCAAGTTATCACACTCTCATTACATAGCAATAAATGGTTTGCAACACAAGCTTTCTAAGTTGCTACCCATGGATATGTAAACTTACAAAAGAAAAGTGACAAGATATACATACTTAAAAAGGGGACCGAAAAGAGATGCAGAGTTAGAAAGGGGACCAAAAAGATATGCTGACTTAGAAAGGAAACTGAAAGAATTCTTAAACAAGGTAGTAAGAGAAAGCAAGAAGAAAGGACTAACTATTATCAGTCGGATGACAAAATGCATGGTCATCAGTAAAAGAGACAGCCTGTGGTGTGAGCTATATACTGGGGATGTCAAAATCGAGCAGATGCAGAAATGATCTGGGTAGTTTTCTGACAGGTAACAGAAAATATAATACAGAAATCTGAAGTCATATAGGAATACCTTTGAGATACTAAACAAAGTATTATGACAGGAAAAATATTGTTAAAAGAAAGAAAAGAATTCAGAACTGCTACATAACATCTAATCTTTTTACATGGCAGTGAATGCTGGATAATTTCCTTACAGATGAAGAGACTTGTGGTACTATTTCTAGCTCATTTTGCTCATGCAACTATATGTCTAAAGATGATAATCCATTTCTACCAAATATGTTCTTGTTTATTTTACTTTTTATTTATTTTATTGTTTGTGGTTTGCATTCCAACAGATGTGAAACAACTGAGATGTGATTCTATTGATAAATATTAGGAATACCATAGATAGGACATGTGAACAACAAGGAAGTCTTAAGGAAAGTAGGAACTATATATACTTACAATCAGAAAGTGACAGTTGAAATTTTCAGGACACATAATGAAGAAAGAAGACCTAGAGATTTTAACACACAAAATATATTGAAGGTAAGAGAAGCAAGGAGAAATGAGTTTGTGTGAATGGATGACCAAGCAGGGGATAGTAAAGGTTAAAAAAAATACTTAGAGCTACAAAAGACAAGAAGTTGTGGAGAGCCATCTTGTGAAGGGATTTCACATAGAAAAGAAGATTCATTGCTTTATAGCAAGGTGCCTATTGTATGAAACATCTAGTTTTCACTGTGTCAGAAAGTTGAATCAATTCCAGTAGTAATCATTATTCTTGATTTGGGCTTTTGTATGCCACTAATCAATATACAAGCTCAAATAAGAATCCCAAATGTTTTATGCTGATTTTCATGGCAAACATGCCATGATGGAAAAATTGTTGCCACACAATCTTTCTACTTTTCCCTTCTCCATATTTCTTTGTGCTAGAGTAGCCTTACCCTATCAATATCTTAAGAGATTTGCTAAGAAGAAGAATGTTGCTATCTGTCATCATTCTAAGTTACATTTTGGAAGAAGCAGAAGGTAGTGTAATGGTTATCAGTGAGGAGTGTGGAATCGGTGACCTGAGTTCAAATCATAGCCTTGTTTGTTGAATTCTCTTCACATTGATGCTATTGGGGAAAATATGAATCCATTTATTTCCCTCCACACCATGGATTAAATATCAGGGTAGATTGGATTCTCTAGCCTTGGATAGCAGCTAGTCTAGAAGGAATGATCTGAATTCAAAATAGGAGGAGACAATGGAAAGCCATTCTACTATATTTTCTAAGAAGTCATAGCAGTTCACAGATAATAATGAAAAGGAATCCATAGAGAACCATGATTGCCAAAGTTATGGTACAGTGGGTTGCAAGCAGACATTTGGAATTTTGGGAACATTCACCATGTAATATGTGCAATATCTAGTCTGAAAGACAGTTTCAAGAACTATTTTGACTTTATCCTAACTTCAATTATTTGTCAAGTTATAATTGTTGAATTTAAAAAGTTGCATATGTTTAGACATTTACTTTTAGAAGATAGTTGCTTTTTCTGCTTCTTCTTGTTAGGAAAATCATTGGAATCTTGTTTATATGAATGTTATAAGTGACAGCCAGGTTTAATTTGACACACTTTAAAAAAAAAATGACATCAAGTGGAATTTGGAAGCCTAGAACACAAAATGTTTGTGCTACATGTTGCCTACTTTTTAGTCTCTGCCTCCCACCCAACTTCAAGTAGTGCAAACAAAAAGTACGATAGACAAAATCCTCTTTTTAGCATAAGTTCTTAAATATTAGAGTAATTTAAATTGAATAATATATAAAAAAAGAAAAATACTATCAGGAAGATACTTAATGTACTTTGGTCATTACTTGTTTTTGGTACCATATGCCAGGCACCAAATATAAGTTTTTGATATAATTTTCCTTGTGTTTAATAGATGATCATGATCTAGACTTCTATTCCAATGTTCTTTGGGTGCTGAATCTATATTTGGCACTGAAAATTGCCCCAAAAGAAGTTAAAATTGATTAAGTGCAAATTTTAAGCTCTTTTGCAGGGATTTTGGCTCTTCACTGTAGACTGGGGTTTCTAGACCTAAACCCTTAATTTTTAACTAGAAATGTGAAAATTTTCTTTTAATCTTCCTCTTGAGTACAAATAACATTAATAAATTTACAATTCTATAATTGAGCTGAAAATCATTCAGGGGGCTCAAAAGCCACAAATGTCCACTTGGCTTTGTTGTGCAAGCCTACTGTGCATGAAGGAACATGGTATTTTAAAAGAAAAAAGGTGAGGGACAACAAAAGAACAATCTTACTGTACTACTGTGCTCAGCTTGTTCAGGCGTAAAATGAAATGGTAATTATTGATGTGAGTATTTGTGTGTTGGAGCTGATGCTATTTTATGTTCATAAATAATCCCAATAATTTCAAGTTAGTCACATTGACATTATATGCCTTTTTAGTTTTTCTTTTCTTTGAGAATTAATGTGAATTTAAATTTGTATTTATTGCTCATGACGTGATATAATTTTCCATCAGTTTTATTTTAGCAATATTTTAAAATAAAAATATTGGCAAAAATTCAAGCAGTAGAGAAACAGTTTTGAACATTTAAATATTTTTTTAAATTTTTTTTTCTGGAAAGAGAAATTTTCAGCTTCATACATTGTTTTCTTTGATTTTATTTAATAAAACAAATTGAAACAAAATTCAATTTAGCATTTGTACAAAATTAAATGCCTTGGCCAAGTTTTTTTTTTTCCTTACAAATTGGAGAACAAATGACAGGACATCATCAGGTAACTTTTTTCTTTGTTGAAAGAATGTTTTGCAAATTTCATGACTTGTTCCTGAAAAGGATTGTTTCTGATAGGTTTTGAAGTCAGATTATTTGATTGTAATAATTCAAGGATGAAATCTTGAACTATGATGCAATTGCCTTATTTGAATATTCTTGCTGTAAAGTAATGTTTAGCAAGCTAGGTGTCCTACATTTGGGGTTTTGTACTGGATTTAGTTTTTGTGTATTCAATAAAAGTTGCTCAGGAGTGCTTAATAATAAATACAACTTTTTGCCTCAACATTTGATCTCTGGTGGGAAATCTTAGTTTTAAATGTTAACTTCAGATGAATGGATGGAGGAATCAAAACAACTTGATAACTTATAGAATTGTGCAAGTTTAAAACTGATTATATTTTTAAGATAAGTTTTATTATAACTATTAAATGTCTTTATTAAATTTAAACATTTAAAGAAAAAAAAATTACATAAGTAAAAATTTTTTTTTTTTTTCAGAAAAGTCAATGATTGTATTGTGCATAAAAATTTGTTGATTTTTGCATTACAAATAAATCAAACTCTATCATGCATGTTCTTCAGAATAGGGCTAAAAAAACATTACTAATAAGATTAGCGGAGTGGGTAAAAAGATGATGATCTGTTGATGTTAACTGCTAATTTTAGTTTTACAAGTTACTTTGCTGAATGAACAATGGCACATTTAATGATCTAGGCAAGTTGACAGCATTTTTTTTATCTTTGAAAGTTAGCCAATAAACATTGGCTGTAATTATTGTTAGCATTGTAATTTTATCACAAATTGTTTAAAAGAGAGACTTTTTTGTCATAAGACTGACAACCAACTACTAGAAATACAGTACAAGATATCTGCATGTTTGGAATAAGTCTTTGGTATAAAACTGAATGTCATATTTCTTAAATAAAATGCATTTCACCTGAATGACATAACTCTTATGATGAGACTAAAGTCAAACATGACCTGACATTAAAGAAATTAATATTTGCAAATGAATAAGATAAATCATTGGGGTCTTCAAAGATTGGTCACGTTCAGTTTAGTCCCCCCTCCTCATCCTTACCGCCATGGGTGGCCATACAGGAGTTGAAACTCAAGACAGCTTCCCTCTTGGGATGATTGGGAGACACAAACCCGCTACCATGACAAGGAATGACCATATATATTTTAGACTGGATGTGGGAGTGAAATCATTTTCTTAAAAATTCTGAAATACATCCTTGTCCCCACAAAAAATTAGAATTATTACACTGCATTAAAAATGTTCCTAATATAAAAATTCCTAGTGATAATAGACTTTCTTAACAAAGTGAGCTTTCTAAAACATTTATTAAAAAAACAAAACTATCAATGTATATCTCAACCTATTTTAGAAAAAATAAAATATATATATAATTCAATATTGTAAATGCATAATAATATAACAAAATTATAGTATAATAAAGAAAGAAAAATATTAAAAAAAATAGATAATTAAAATAATGACTAGGATACAGTAAAGTTATTAATCTGATGTGGGATGAATAAAAATTTAATGTCATTATGTTGTAATTTAAAATCTTGAAGACTAAACTGCACTATTTCCACTTTGAATAAGTCTTGTTTGGCAAAAGCTTTGAATCTATAAATTTGATTATACTTGTGAAAAAGAATGAAGGTTATTTTTATTGATTTAGATTAAAATTATCTGGTAATTTACTTCAGGTAAATATCAATATCTAAGGAGTTGAAAATATGCTATTAGGTGCCATTACTTATGATGATGTGTGCTTTAGAAAGTGTTAGATCAGTTTGTACCTTGGCACTAAAGATAACTTTGAAAATATATTTGAAAGAGTGGACAGAAAAAAAACATTTATCAACTACTTAAATGAAATATTCTTTTGGATTATGGCAATGACTCCGAAATGATGAACTTAAGAAAAGTATTATGTACATTTTTGTGATGATAAACAGTTAGCAAATTATTGTTTAAGTTTCTGTTTTTTCCCCTTGAGATGCATGATTCTGAGGTTACATTGGAAACTGGAAAAGCACATCTTAAAATGCTTATGATTAACATACTGTAAGGAAAATTAGGATCATAAAATAGTGGATGAATATGAAACTAGTTTCTTTTAATATTATATGGTACCAACTAGAGGAGATATTTGAGTGTGAAAGATTTGCCCAAGGCTACAATGATGATTTCTACTTTGAACTAAAGCCAATCACATTAATAACACAAGCAATGATTTTACTGATTTTGGCATAAATATCCCATGCCTGTCTTTCTTCCTTTCCTATTCTTTCTTGATTGCTATGTTATTTTTTGAGAAGTTTATATAAATTATGTAGAAGCTAAAATAAGAAATAATTTGTAATTGTAATTAACTTTTAATAAAAATCTCATATTTAAATTATTTTTAATATCTTAATTTTTATTTTCCATAGATATTCTCATATATTAAATATTTGGATTCTTAATACTATTAAAAACATTATGAAGATTAATTTCAATTGTTTAGAATTTAATGTTAATTTTTCCTTGCATTACTGAGGATATAATAACAATAATGGAACAGATGATTGTAACATTTTCTCATTCAATGTTTACTTTTAAGGTATGATAAAAAAACAAGCTATTAAAGTAAGGCTAAGTCTAAAGGTCACAATATTTTAATTGAAACATTTTCTTATGAAAAAGTTAATTTGGTCCACATTTTTATTTATTAGTTTCTATTTAAATGTCATTGACAGTATTTGCATGTTCCATTTATCTTTTTGATCACTAACTTTATTGTTATTGTTTACTAAAGTTATTGTTCTTTATATAGTTTGTGAAATTTCAAGGATTTCAAATTATTCTAAATAAAATGATAAGGTCTGACACAAAAATTATCTTTGTATTTTAATTTTTATTTTGAATTTAATGTTACAATCATGTATAAACCTGTTTTTGATGCAGATATCATAACACTGTCAAAGTAATGTTTCCACAGAAAGTCATATATGTGATGCTGAAATCCTAGCTTCACTTTTGTTTGTATGGATTGCGTGAATTCAAAACAAAAATTGTATACTTTCTCATTTTGATAACAGATCTTCTGGAAAAGTAATGGAACATTTAGTTCAGTCAATGTGGGGTTTTAAATGTGGGATTCAGACATTGATTAATTGAAATCAGTGCAAGCATATTGAGCAAACACATGCACACACACACACACCTTATAGAGTTTGTATTGCTTGACATAATGTTGTTTAGAGAGCGGCATTTCTGCAAATGTTTAAGAAAAATATTCAGTTCTTTGTTTTTATTGTGACCTGCTGTTAATTTTCAACTCCTTATTTTTCCTTTCTCTATTTTACTTGATTTTAATATTCAATGATATTCAAATACCAACTCCTTTTATTTTGCCAGTAATAATGATGATAGAGGAAGAGGGAAAAATTTAATGTCCAATGTCGTAAAATTTAGTTATGTGAAGCATAAATCTGATTTTTGCAAAGGATTAATTCAAAACTTATGGTTGGCTGTTTGTGTCTGAAAATAGCATTAATATAAAAGTGAAATAAAAAATAAATTTTCTGTCCAGACTTAAATATCTTCTGCATGAATAAGCTACTCTGTGTTTTTATGGTTTAATTAAAACTTTTTCCTTTCCTTTGATGTGAGAAGATTATTTTTATTTTTGTCATTTCGATGGCCTCATCTGACACCCTTCTCTCTCCCCTCCTTACTCCTGTACTTTTATGGTTGAGCCTATTCAATGCATATTTTTTCATGCCAATAATCCACTTGTCCTTTTAACTTGCAAATGAAGGATTGCCACTGGAAATGGTGATTACCCTCACCAATAAAAATTTGGCAGACAATAAATGAAACAATGCAACTTAGGGCAGAGGCAGAATGTAAGCCTCATAAGTAAGGAATATGCCATAGTTCATTTTGCAAATATCCTTGTCCTAGATCTATTAAATGGATACAAAAGTTTTCAGTATATTATGACAAAATTTTTTATTTATATGAATCAAAGTATTTTCTTTGGTATATATGCCTATTCTATTTTTCAAGTAAATAGTGTATTCCATCTTAAAAAAGCAATTCTAGTTTTGATGTGTTGTATTTTTGTAGGAGATTTTATATTTTTAACCTACTGGAACTGCTGACAGGACATGACCAAACAAATGATAGCCTGAAAGGGAGAGGTCTGTTGAATATGTTGCATTAAGAACTTCCTGTCCCAACTTCATGATTGTTTGCTGCATCATGCTTGCATAGGAGAATTGGCTCTGTCATGCAGTAGTGTTGTTGATTTCCTTGCCCAGAAAATAAAAGGTCTCTTCTATTCCAATGTATCATTTAAACAAGCCAATTTTCAAAAGAATTCCCTTTCAATTTTATCAAACACAGAGAATAGCATATACTGAGGACATTCTGTTCAGAAGATTTGCTTTTTTCTTTGCTTTGAATTTTCAAAAATCCATTTTTCATAACTAGTATCTTATGAAAACTTGGATTTTATTCTTTGTTGAACAAGAAAAGAAAATGACTAATGTTTGTTTCTATCAGGTCATAGGGAACTTGGATTTCTCATTTCTGAATTTTTCCTAAGGCTTCTAAAAGGTGCACTACAAATGATTGATTTGATTGCACAAACGATAAGGAGCTGAGCCAGCATCAGAAACGCTTCTAAGATTTCTTTAAAATTATATAAAAAGATAGTGCAAGGGAATTTTGCATCAACCTAATAAACTTGAATTTCAGTATAGGAACAGTTATCTAGACCCTAAGAAGTTTTTCAAATGCTATAATTGCTGAGATCAATTCAGGAATATAGCTAAAATTAAACATTTAGAAGTCGGAACATATGTAGACATTTTACCTATAAATGGAAATCTTTTAGTACAGGATGACTCTTTAGTTAATGTATATATCCTCTTTTTCCAATGTTTTAAAATTGGAGTCTATCCATAGAATTTTTATTTAACTAGTATAATCAGTACAACCCTTTGAGCTTGGGCATTGTTTTGATGTATAAAAGAAATGTCTCTTATTTACTACTTTAAGCTTATGGTAAAAGCAAATAAAATAACAGACATTACTTTGTAATTTTCTAGCTTTTTAATCACAAATTTGGCCCAAACTCAGCAATACTATTTTTCTCGGCTTGAATTTCTTTTTTTTTTCTTTTTTTTTTTTTTTTTTGCATGTGGAGAAAGTATGGACAAGTGAAAAGATAAACCTGTAAAAATATGATGTTTTCTCCTCTTGAGTTCAGCCACATTGGGATTAACAAAGAAATCTGAAAACAATTCTTTTTGCATAAAAAATATCCAGATTACTACTTCTTACACTTTTGTAATAGAGGGAGAATAATGTCCTTGGAAATATAGTGATAGATGGTTCATAACAGCACCAATTTTTTATTTTTTCCCACCTAATCCTAATAGCTATCCTTTTATAACATCTGTAACATTGGAAACTGAACCATATATGAATTTTATATATTGTATTTTGCTATTGAAATTGATCCTGACATAGCTCTAATCATTTAAACCTCAAGACTTCATAAGTATTTTTGTATTTTGTAATGTATACTAATAGATTTTATAAGGGTTGTTCAATTCAGATCAAATAATTTCTTTAAAAAAAGTTACTGATTTAAGTCACAATTTTTTAAAATATTGAAATAAAGCAAAAGATTTAGAAAAAAAATCACATTTTTTTTTGTTTTCATGTAATTTCATGAAATAAGGAAAGACATTGAATTAAATTATTGCTTGACCATCAAGCAATAAAATTTGAACCTTTCAAGTAACCAAGTCTTACTTATTATGCTTAAACATTTCTTAATTCTTCAACACAAGCAGTGTCTACATTCATTCTTTTGAATGGAAACAAATTTTGATGCTTTATCTTCTAATAGTTTTCTTATCCTGATGGCATTAGATGCATTATCTTTTACCACACTACCAACATGACAGCCAAGTTATTGTAAATACCTTTTTAAATACAGATATATCTGGTTATAAATATAGGAAATTAATAATTTTTAAATTAATTCTTAATTAATTCTTATGAATGGGATAAAAATTTTAAAGAAAAATGATTATAATACAAGTTTTGAACATCCCACCCAAAGTATTGTTTTTTTTTTTTCACCAAAAGTTTAGAAGGTATCTGCATCCAAATAATGCCCAGTAAAAATGATAGAGCTAATGGCTTAGGTAAAATATTATTTATTTCTTATAATCTATTTTTTTAAATTACTTTTGAAAATATTGAAGGCGCCAACTTACAGGACTTATTAAGTCTTTGACACCATATTTACAAAAAAAAAAGTGTTTTTTCCAACTTACTGTAATTAATGGACATTTCATATTATTTTGTATTTTTACAGAAATTTGGATTTTCCTCTTTCTAAAAACAAGTTAAAAAAACAACATTTTTTTAAAAAATTTAAATTGACATTTAGTAGCATCTAGAAATCTGGCAGCTGGAAAGGTGCAGCACTGAAAAAATGCCTACTACAAATCTTCTGTGTGAAGAAATTAGACATCAGAACAATTTTTCTATCATATAGTTCCTGTGGAAATTTTATAAGTTTTTATTTTGAACTTTTGGCACAATTTTGCCAAGGTTGTTCAGATTGGAAGTTGTGCCAAATGTGTTTGTTTTAAAACAAACTTATAGAATTGTCCTAGAAACTATAAGATAGAGAAATTGTTTTTACAAGTATTTTTCCATGTGGTTTTCTTCCTGTTGGGCAGATTTCTAGTTTCTGACATGTAGCACCTAAAAGATTTAAGTAATGAAAATGAGAAACTGTAATGTCTGGAAAAAACAGATTTCATTAAAATTTTAAAAAAAACACTGATACAAATTGAAAAATTCATATCTGGTTTTTTAAAAACAGCACTGGTTGACAGTATTGCTAGCATAGTATCCATAAAAAATGACATGATTATGCATAGATCAGTTATACATAGCTGATCACCTTGTCAATCTGCTATTTTAAAATGCTGTAAGAATAAAATAGTTGTATGAACTTATCTAAAAAAACAAAGAAAGAAGACCCTAAGTTGAATGTTGATGTACCCAATACTTACAACCTATGTGACTTAATGACTGTTTGACTTTACTTTGGTATATCTGGCCATGACTGCTTTGCATCTGGCTTTGTGGGCGTTTCTCAGCTTGGTGTACAACAATTTCTTCCCCAGCTCCCAGTAACACTAACATTCCCTTGTGTGCCTCAAGCTCAGTGTTAGGGCAACTTTGCTATACAACATACTTTCCCCCAGAATCTTTGAAATTTTTTTTCACCCCACCCAAAAAAAAATGGCTACCAAGAGGAAACAGTCTTTGTCTACTTCTCAACCTGTCAAGAAGGAAAGAAAGGCTATTAATCTCCACCCAAAAATGATGGTTGATTAAACAGTATGAAGAAGGAAAGTGAAGGTGATTGCACATGATCAGAATTTGTAAAACTGAAAGATTCTGCACCTATGCAATTGACAGTTATAATGAAATGGAGAAATTGCTGCATATGTGGATGGAAGAGCAAAACCAAAAATGGTTCTGTTGAGCCTTTTTACTGTGCAAAAAAAATGGTGAGAACTTTAAAAGAGTGTGCTGGAAAAGAATACAGTCATGAATTTGGAGCAAGTACTGTCTAAGTCAAGAAATTCAAGAAAAGGTTCCAAATTCATAATGTTCAAGTGAATGGAGAAGCAATGAGTGCAGATGAGCAAGTGGCTTGTAAGTTTGTTGTCAGCCTGAATGAAGTAATTACAGATGAAGGCTGTTTAACAACAAATTTTTAATGTGGTTGAAACAGAAGTGAAAATGTTCTTTGGAATGATGCAGAATGTTTAGACCTAGAATCTGGAGAACTTACAAATGAAGAGTTAATCATATTGGAAGAAGAATGAGTGGTAGAAAAAGAGATTTAGAGGAAGAGGAGAAGCCAGAAAGAAAATTTACCACTAAGGGATTATCAGAAGGTTTATCTCTACTGAATAAACTCCTTGTACATTTTGAAAGAATGGACCCAAACATTGAATGATTTGCAAGGATTGAATGGATGGTAAACAATGTGTTTGTCCATTTTGTGAAATTTATAAGAAATAAAAGAAATAACAATTCAGACAATGCTCACCATATTTGTGAAAATAACAACTCCACCAGTGGCTCCAAGCCTTGCCCCAGCTGATGACATTAATGATCCACAGCCAAGACCAGCAGCTAATAGGATATTTTCTATTTGTATGAATTTTGGTATGATTTGTAATTAAAATGTTTTCTGCTCCTGTATTATGGTTTTTGTATATTTAGCAAATATTAAACCAACTTTACTTTTAGAATAGAGAACCTGAAAAATGTAAAAATAAGAAACAAAACAATGTGTAGAGAGATGATACAAATGCTATCAAGCATAAAGAAACTGTAAAAATAAAATCATTCCTAAAAAAAAGATTGCAAAATTAATTACAGGCTGACTTACGGACAGACTGATATACAACCGGTACCTTAAAAAAAATAAAATCCAAAATTAAATGTATACTTTTATTGACTAAACTGGGAAAAAGTCAGATCATGTAGACAAATATTATTAATTTGGCAACCCACAATTATCCTCACTTGCTTGTCTTATGGGAAAAAAAAAAAAATAATCAACAACCCTGGATTGATATTAGTTTGATACATATGTCTCATGATGTGTCTGTTACGACATACTCTTCTTCTAATATTCTTACATAGAAATAAAATAAAGAGCAAAGTTGAATTCAGTTGAAAACTGATAAGTTTGATAAATATATGATGTGATATTTTGATGTGTAGTTATAGTTAGTAATAACAGATTTCCATTTTCCTTCTATATACCTGAATATTGTATTGCTACCATCAATGTTTATTCTTTTTCATTAATGAATACTCTGAATCCAGTTTGACTTTCTAGCATTATTTGAAAAATTGAGACTCCGACAAAAATTTACTATGAATGCCATTGATGTGCTATATATAATGGTGCAAAAAGGTTTGCCACAATATTAACAGCCTAACTTTTGACATGCTCAAATTTGAATCTGATCCAGCTTAATGTCATAAGAGATCTTCGACATAATTATCTTAAATTCTTTAAGCTTTCAGAATATTTTCGGTAGAACTTATTGAATTTTATGAAGAAAATAAAGAGAATCATTTTCACTACTATTTATTTTATTTTTTAATCATGTTGAGAATTTTGACATTAAAATTAGTGCTAAATAAAAAATCATTGTTAGGTAATTCTAAGCTGATATTTCCTCAGTAATTGGATTTAAATTATTTTGTTTCCCTCTTTTCTCATTATAGCATGTTAATATTTTCAAACAAAATTAAAAATATATAATCAGAAAAGCAAAATAAACATTGTACAACCAATGCAGAAAAGTCACTTTAAAGACCTTTTAGCTATATTGATATGAGTTTAGAGTGCATACAGAGAATTTTTTTTTCCACAATGATTCATAATAGACTTTTGGATTCTATGTATTTTCCTTAGATTTAGGAATAAATTATGCAAACCCCCTGGCCTGGGTATGATGGGTATGGTGTTTGCTGCATATAAATAAAGCAGAAATATTCTGCATTCCTGAGCTAGAACACATTGCTACCTCTATTTTACTCCCAATAGCAAGTGGTAAAATAACCACACAGCTTTCTTGTGAAATTGGGAATACTTAAAGCAACATTGGAGTCAGTGAAGTTTCTAGAGTAAAAAATATACTAATGTGAATATTGAGAAAATAATCTCATTGGTGTTGTGTATTGCTTAGGTAAATAAAAAGGTGATTTTTTTTTTGTTTTTACAAAACCTTGAGAATTAACATATCCATCAGAAAAAGATATGCTAATTTTTCCTAGGTTACTCTGTTGAAAAAGCTACTTTTATTTGTATTTATATGTATCACTTGACCTATAGATTGTATGATTTCAGAACTCTGAATGCCCAAAAATATTTCTTATACACTTTATTTTGCATTTAACCTCTAAACTTTTAAGTTGGCTAGGTTTATATATATATATATATATATATATATATATATATATATATATATATATATATATAAAAAACTTCTGTTGTGACGACTTATCTTTTTTACTTTGAACAGCTACACAATGATTCCAAGAAAGTCTATGTCAAATATTGACATTAAGAATAGATGCATGCATATTTGTATGTTTATTCCTAATCTCTCTACAGCTGACAATTAAAAATTAAGATAAAAGATGAATAATATCACTGGAAGATGTAGATCAGAGATTAAAGTATCAGGTTACAGGCTATGAAGCTAATGGTTCTATCTTTGAGGTAGGCTTGGAGATAATATGCCAGAGAGAAAAGACCAATTTCAAACCAAAACAGATATACATTTCCCAAGGAATCAATCCTGTAAAGCCAGCAAAATAATAACATCTCATAGGACTGTTATGAATGGCAACTAACATATTTTCTTTGAATAGTCTTTACATGTCTCAATCTGAGACAGTTTTTAATCTTTATTATATGCTTAGATTCTTGTATAATGTTTCTATGATTCAACAGCTCTTAAACGTCAGGACTGATACAAGAAACCAATACTGATAGCTTATATCTCTTGCAGAACACTGGGACAGAGCCCCCAAACAAAGACAGTTATAACCAAATCAGGAAATATGGCAAGCCTACCTTTAGCAAATACAAAATTGATTTTTACTTCTCCCAAAATGATTCTTGCACTTGAAAGTAATTCAAGTACTAATACATTATAACATGCCCAAATTCTAACCATTTTTTATAACTTGAAAGTATTCCTTTACTTGGGTTTATAGCAGAACCATTGGTTGTAAAATCTTTGGTATACATTTCTTTTGGTATAGATTAATTTTATGTCTCTTCTTTAGTATGTTGACTGGGAATTTAGGCAGCTGGAACATCTTTTAATACTGCCAATATCAGAGTTCTCCTTTTATTTTCTTATTTTAATTTTTGTCTTGAATCTACACTTGCTAACAAAATCCACTTTGATGTCTACATAATAGTGTCAGTATGATAACCAAGCTAATTCTTGATTTGATTATAGCTATTAATAATTGAATAAAACTTTTACATCTTGTACCTATTGTGAGTAGTTCATTTGTGTGTTAGTAAAATCTACAATATTCTAAATATAAAGGACTACACAATTGAATTTAAACTACAATATTGTTTCTCTACCTGAACATTTATATCTTTTACTTCTTTGTTTTCTTTTGGCATTTACTGAAATTCTCTCTTGAGGTATGTGTGTTGTGTGCATGGTAGTAGCATCAGTTGTTTTCTCTCTCTCACTTCCCTCTCTCCTTTTCTATCTTGTCTTTGCTTACCTTCATTTGTTACTGCCAGTCAGGGCTTCATTAGACACACAAAGCAGACATCATTACAGGTTGCTAAAAATGAAAATCTTATGTTAGCACAGTGTCCAGTAATCAGGAGAGCATTTTGCCTCCTGTTTTTGATCAGTCAGTATGTACTGACCAGTGGACATGCCACTGTATAATTTGTTGTATTCTGAGTATGAAATTGAAGACAAGAAGTAGACTTCAAACTTTCTCCTTTGTGCATTCTGATTAGAATCAAAAGAAAGAATGCTTGATTATATAAACTGTTCTAATAGATTTAGCATGAAGGAAAAAGGAAACTTTAAAGCTTGTATCATTTTTCAAACTGCTGTTAGATTTTTCTATATTGTTGCAATATTTTATTTTATTTATTTATTTTTTTATTGAAATTGCTTTCCAATACAAGCTTGCCCAGAACTACAATCTGATTTTGTATCTTCTATAACCTAGATCGATTGCTTACTGTTGGTTTATTTAGTTACCAAAATAAATTCCTAATGAAAAGGAGCCAGTGCAGCTGATATGTATGCAAATATTTTTTCCATATCATTTATGAGTGATAGGATAAGGTTCAATAATTTTTTTTGAGCAATTTGCTGCTTAGGATAGCTGTACATTATTTTGGCCATTGGTCTATTGCCTTAAGTACTGGAAAAAACCTATGAATATAACTTTGAAAATTGTGGTTTTGGGTTTGCAATCTACTTGTGGTGACAGGCTCTGTCAACCCCTCATTTTGAATGGGAGTTCTGTTTTCCATTTTGCTGCTTCTTCTAATTCAAAATCACATTAGATATTTGTATCCTGTAAGGGAAAGAACAGGTTTTACTTTTAAATTGGTTTTCCTTTAGCTGAAATCATAATTGCAATTGATTCTTGCTTTTGTTCTTGGTTTGTATTAATTAGCATATCTTAATTTTGGAGTTGTTTACTCTTTGTTCATAATTCATACATGTGAATATAGTTTTGATGAGATTATATATAAGCAATGAAATCTGAAATTTTCTCATTAACAGGAGAATCTTTTAAAAATTGAAAATATTCTTAATTTCATATTCAAGCTATTAACTCTGAAATTTGATATAAGATCATTTTTAATATGTTGACATTGAGAAATTGCACACCAAATAGTATTTTAGACATTTTTTGAGACTAGATAAAAATCATAAATAAATTGTGTGTGCATTTTCTATAATTTTCCCTTTTGCAGCAGTAACAATTCTTCCTATATATATATATATATATATATGTATATATATACATAATTCTTTTAGCTTTAAACTAATAAATTAAAAGACCCTTATATTTTATTACATTTATGTCGAATATCATTGGACAATCAAAGTTCATACAAAGGATTTTGCTCTGTAATATTTCACTTTTTCTTTTCTCAATGTTCTTAGTGAAATTACATCAAGGTGAAGAGATTATGTTGGCAAGAATATTTTGAACTCATTACTCCAAGGGCTAGTGTTAAACCTAAACATTTCTCATAGTAACAATAATATTGGATCATTGTCATTTTTTCTTGGTTGTAATAAATTATGGAAACCTGTTGCTACAAAAAAAATGTTTCTGTCTAGTATTACTGTTAGAATATAAAAATGTGTTTTTTGTTAATGATTTTATAAATAATATCAGACAAATATGTCATTAATGCAATATTTCAATATATACTTTCAGAAGGATTGAACTTTAAAATGGAAATTAAAACATCTATATTTAGCATATAAATTAATATTCCTTGATTGATTGGGAACTATTTTCTGGTCTGTGTTGTTTTTTTCACATTTTGTCTTATTTACTTTCTAGTTTTCCCCCTTTTCGCTCATGTTGCATTCAGTAGCCTTTCGAGAATGTTGAACAAAGCTTTTTAGCCTTTTTCTGTTTGTCAGACTATGCTATTCTCATTCTTTATAGCTGTCAACTGTCCTTAGAGAATTCTTCAGAATTTAGCATTTCTTCCTTATGATGCTGATTTGCTTCTCCATACAGAAATATTTACTGACTCAAATATTTCTGTATTACCTGGTTCAGGGGTTGAACTCACACCTTACAGGATACTAGATAAGCTTTAGCATAGGGCATTCAAGTAGTGGTTTTCTTTTGGAACTTTCAATCTAATGTTTGGTTTTTCTTAACATTTCCTATATAGTGTTGATATATATGTGTAGCCTGTTGACGAGGTGATTTGGGCTTAGTAGGTACATAGTTTCTATCAAATATCTCATTCTATAGTATTTTCTATATTGGGCAATAGTAAATCTCAAATTGATCTACACATTGTAATAAAAGATAGATGAGGATACATATATGAACAAATCAGTTTTAATAGTAACAATACCTAATCCCAGAAATTAAAATAAATGTTAGACTATAAATCATATTCTACTATAAAATACCTTATATGAATTTCAAGTCTGTTTTGGTGGCATGTTTCCTTATAAAGTTTAATACAGCTTCTTGAATATTTCTGTTCATGGATCATTGAAGAATGTATTATTTCCAAAGCTTGGTTGAAATTAACCCAGATATGTTGGAGAATACCTTTATATCACTTCTCTTAGATGAAGTAAAGAGTGTTGCTGAAATTATTTTGTTGGGAATGTATTTATTATTGAGATTAGTGATCTATTTTGAACAAGTGCTTGAAGATTATTTTTGTAGATCTCAAGCATCCATACCAGTTGGTCATCATACCCCTTGCTGTGTTAAAGAGAGAGAGAAAACATGATTTTAAAATTTTATCTTTAATTGAAATCTATGCAGTATGTGTTAGTAGTAGAATTGTGAATGGGACATTCTTTGTAACAATGCATTTAGCTCAAGAATAATGAAAACAAGCCTTGCAAATAGAATTGAATCATGTTGCCTTTTGTTGATTTGAAATAAAACATCTGATCTGCATGCATCTTGTTTGTTGCCTGCAGTAAATCAGAATAGCTCACTTGTTTCTGATCTAAATTTAAACACACTATGAAGCACTTAATTAATATTTCTGATAAGTAGATTGGTTTTATTAAATGGGGTATGCAAACTAATATTTCTATCATTTTTGTTTTAAATATAATGTTTTATTCTCCAGCCTTCTTCAGATGTACATGGCATCCTGTGAATAGTTTTAAATAGCTTATTTTTTCTTTAACAATACAAATGTTTTAACATATATTTTCTTAGCATCTTTTTTTTTTTTAGATTTTTCTTGCAAAATGCTCATATATTTGATATTTTAAAAATATATCTAGAAATGAATGTCTTTATGTAGTTGTATATAAGTGTAGATTATGGATTATGTAGAACATAAAAAGACTCATACTCTAAGTTTAAAAAAAGGCAGATGAAGACCTTAATGTCTCTAATCTATGGAATCATTACAATCCTCCATCTTGCAATTTTGTCAATTCTATATGAACCTGAAATTGGTACCAGCTTAGAGGAAAGATTTTGTTTAAGTTCTAGGATTTTAATCATTTATTGATGCTTTTAACTTGTATTCCCAGTACTCTTATAATGTTCTGATAAATTTATTAATGAATTGTTTGAATTTATTCAATTTTGCCTCAGGTTTTATTGAACTGCAACACCAAAATAAACTTAGAGCAGCAGATTCTAGTTCATAGTTTATGCTCCCACTTTAAACACCGAGTTAGCCAGCATACCTTTCAGTATATTACAGTCTTATACTTGTGTTATCTATTTTTGTAATTATAGATCACTGATTGTGTATAGGACCCAGTTATTTGTTCAAAAGTTCTATCCTGGTTATTTGATTAGAAGTAAGCTGTTAGGGAACCTTTGGCTTAAAACCCCAACAGAAAGCTCTCGCTAGTAGTCAGTCTAGTACTTGCAGTAATTATTATACTCACAGAATGTGAATGTATATTGTGACATGAATTTTTTCTCTCTGTCTACATGCTGTTTCCTTTCAGGACATAGGAAATCCTGGCTCTCCACAGCTTCCTGTCTTTTGTTGCTTTAACTAATTTTTATTCCTTTATAACCTTCTTAGTTTTTAGGGTACTTGTTTTTTTTTTTACTGATTAAATTCTCTAAGCTGCCTTTTCTCTTTATACATCCAAAAATTTTAGCTGTCTCTTTTCTTTGTATTTCTTATTCTCTTTAAAACTTCCTCATTTCTTACATGTTCTGTCCATAATATTCTCAGTATCTGTCGGTAGAACTATATCTTTGTTAATTTCTTAATTTCAAGTCTCTTCTTCATTTGTGAGGAGATTGCTCAACATTCACTACCCTATAAGAGATTAGTTATTACATAGAAGTTCAGTAATATTTTTTTCTT
This sequence comes from Acanthosepion pharaonis, assembly GCA_903632075.3. Classification (NCBI taxonomy): domain Eukaryota; kingdom Metazoa; phylum Mollusca; class Cephalopoda; order Sepiida; family Sepiidae; genus Acanthosepion; species Acanthosepion pharaonis. The sequence goes on along the minus strand of CAHIKZ030004498.1, from coordinate 174,584 downwards.
TTGGTTTCTAAAGACATTTTCTAATCTTTTACCTTTGGATTACTGTATCACACTTTCCATCGTTTGTTACTACACTATTCAGATAGTTACATTTCTGTGCCTGCTTCATTTTGATATTCCTAATATATAAATCATACATTAAATTGTCTTGTTTGATGACAACCATGCATTCTGTCTTTTTACAGTTTATGACTGAGCAGTTCTTCCTGGTTCCCTAAACTATATTGTGTAATAGTATTTTTTTTTCTGTTTCTTTTCTGAATCATCAATACAGGGTTGCATACGTTGTTAAAATTTGCCATAATAAATCTCAGGCCTTCTTCTTATTTTAAAAAAAAGGTTAAATAAATCTGGCAAGAAAACATCTTTGTCATACTCCTCTTTCTATCCTCACCAATCTTGTTTTCTATTCACACACCAGTTGTTTGTTCCCAGTAGAGATTATGGATTATTTGAATACCTTTTCTGTGTAAATCAAGCTTTCTTAAGCTTTCAAGGGGCTCTTTGTATTGTATTATACTTTATCAAATTTCTTTCTGTGATCTATGAAATATAGATATAGATCTTTCTGCCTTTGCTCTAATAACATTCTTATCATAAAATTGCATTTTCTTGTTCCACCCCTTGAAGAAAACCATATAATTCTTGTCCTAATGCTGCTGTAATTCTGATATAAGCTCTAATCATTGAAATCCTAATTATTAGTTATGTGGCTCATCAAGCTGATTGTTTGCTGAAATTCATATTTGTTTGCATCTGGTTTCTTTGGCAGCACTATAAAGATTAGCCTACGGAAATCGTCACATGTCCTATATTTCATATATCACTTTTCTAAGTTGATCAATTCTTGAATCTTCTAAGACCATTACCATCTCTATTAAAATTTCATCTGGTCTTGTTTTATTTCTCTTCATTTTGGCCAGTACTGAGTTAATGTCAGATTTTAATATTACAGGTCCTTATATGTTTTTATGTATTGTAGATTTTTCATGTCTTGGAAGAGCTCCCTGATGTATTCATTATGCTTCTGTAGTATCTTTTTCTATCATAATTGTTCCCTATTTCAATTTTATACATCCTGTTGAAGAGTACTTTTTGTTTGTCTTGAAGACAGTACATTTTTTTTATATTTTTGTGCATGACTGCTTTATCTTTGCACATTTCTCATTGGGCCATTCCTCCTTTGCATGTTTGCACTTCATGTTTTTGTTTATAATATATTCTATTTTTCATTATTAACTGCTGTTACCCTTTCATTAGATTGAACATTTCACCTGTTCCCTTTTTTTTTTTTTTTGGTTTTCCTTTCTCTGGGATAACTTCTTTTGCTGTAGTCACTTGGGCTTTTCTCTAGATGTTCCATTCTTAATTTCTAACTGTTTCAAAATTTCATATTTATTCTTAACTGCAAATGGAATCAATGTGGAGTTTGTTATATTACTATTTACTACATTAAGCTTGTTTAATTTTTTGTAGTTTTACCCATAGATTTCATATGACTGGGATGTGGTTAATTCCACTATCAGAGCTTTGGTATATTTTTGAGTGCAAAATTACATTTCTAAATTGTTTGTTGATGTTTAAGTAGTCTATCTGGTTTTTTAAAGTTTCCTGCAGGACTTTTCCATGTCCACAAGTGTTGTGAGTGTTCTTTAAATCAAATGTTGGTTATTAAATGGTCATTCACTATACACAAGGAACACATTTTTCTCTGCATTTATGTCATCCAAAGCCATACTTATTAACCATTTCACTATCTTGTTCTTACACCTGTATTTATCCCCCATGATGAGGATAATTTCTTGTGACTTGCTGTGACATTTGACATTTTCTAGTGTGTTGTAAAACTGACCTATTTCTTATTAGGTGCTTTCTGACATTGGTGCATATACCACTATGATTGTCATATTGTAAATATTTTTTTTTCAGTTTTTCTTAAAAAATTCTGTGTGACAAATTCCTTTTATCTTTAACTCATATTACTTTGACTCTGCTTTCATTCTTCTTTCCAAATGCATATATGATCATGGTACTTGTTGCATATAAATTTTCCATTGTTTTTTCGTCTTTTCAAATACACCCAGAATGTCCATGTCTTGTTTTACAGTTTCTAACTTTCTACATTTGTTCAGTGTCCTGACATTTCATGTTTCGATTATGATTTTATCTCTATTATTCAGTTGCTGGATGACAGTCAAATGACACCTGTTGCATGTGTCTTTCATTACCAAGCGAGAAGTCAGTTTCAATGGAGCTGACCCACTTCATGGTGTTATCTGATATTTGTGATTTGTGCTTTGCCATAATTGTTCTATAATGGTTTAGTGGGTTCCTATTGTCTTTTCCATGGTGATTTTATTGAGACACTACCTATAGTTAGCTGATTTTTTAAGTTCATCTGCCCTTTGGTAGGCATTAGTTTTCTTCCTTTTGAGTTGCTAACTACCCTCCTCATTTGTAACAAAGTGGGATAGAGGAGCCAGTTTAGTTATCAACAATTCATTAAAAAAATTGATTTTAATTTGTAATAATTTTTTACATTGTTTTTGTGGATATTGAAAGCATTTGAAATAGATCTGTGTTATTCAGTGACATGTCTATTAAGAAATTACCTCATTTCAAGAATATAGAAATGTATTTACTACCAACTGGTTTTGGGCAATTCTTTATCTGTTTACTTTTACACTTTTAATTCATGCCTCCTATGGTTGCTCCTTAATGTATTTCTTAAATTATGTTCTATGTAATTAATCATTTCTCTATATTTATTTCTATAAAGAAATAAAATCCTTTGATAAATGTCAAAACCATTTTTAATAAAGATTTAAAAAAGAGCTAATCTCTCCTTTGTAGATACATTCATGCATAGACCAAAGTTTATCTATCAATATCAGTAAATGCTGAAAGCCTGAAAATTAATATTATAAACTCCTGAAAATGGATTTTTGATTTGAACATTGGATGTTTGTAAGTCAGATTTGATAATCAAAAGAGTAAGTAAAAATTTTGATTTTAAACATTCTACAAGAGTAGGTAAGAATTCTGATTTCAAATTCTGATTCTAAACAAAAGGCCATGGCATTAAGCTTATTGATTCTTGGCAATCTATTTATTCAGCAGTATAAGCAAATCTTATTTACAAAGTAGAATGGACATTATATTCAAGTTTTATGGATTTTATCAGTTGATACTACTACCAATACAAGTTCTTTAATTAGTTTATTTTCTAATAGAAGAGTTATCTGTGTACAGGTATGTTATAGAAATGACCAAATAAATTCGCTTTTATTTTTTCAGTATTTGAATGATATGTTCTCTAAACACAAGTGAAAAGTTGGTATTTTCAAATGCTCAGTCGTGAAATATTGAGCACACTTCATACTACTTATATCCACTATTCACTGGGTGCTTCAATGTGTTGTAATGGTTAACAAACTTGTCTCATGAAATCAATTACAACTCAGTAATGAGTTCAATCCTCGCTCGATAATGCATACTTGTGGCTTTGGGCCTCATCTATGCTATACTTAGTAAATCATTATATACTCTATTTATAAGCAAATAGTTCAGCAAGAGTTGAAATGGTACCCAGGAAGGACTTGTTTCAACATTTAATGCAGCTGTAAAGAATGTAATATTATCTAAAGAAATTTGTGGGAATTTTTTACTTAGCTATCTAGTAGCAATGGTTAATAACTCACCAGCAGATTTTTCATGTATTGTGCTTGAAATTTATTGTTGATATATTATGAAATTCAGTAAAAACAAGAATATTATTCAAATAAAATAGTGCTTTTGTCATCTATAGAGATTTATTATTATTATTATTATTATTATTATAGTTGAGTCCTGTTGATGTAAATGATAATACATTTCTTTAGTCTTGTAAAATTTGACAAAAGAATAATGACTTTTTGTATTAAATTGTGGTAATTTATTGCTTAGATAAATATTGACATCTTTCACAGGTTCGTATTAAACCATTGCACCCTTAGAATGCTGCTTTTATTTCTGGCAAAAAGTTTATTGATGGAAGAAACTATTACTTAATTCTAGTAATGCTATTTGTAGTTTATTCTGTATATTTTTTTATAAAAAATACAAAAAAATAATCTAAATTTGGAATTTTATTCAAATAAATGATTTTGTATTGAATTTTTAATAGAATAGACACTATTGGAATATCTGGTGGAGATAGATATATATAACCGTCCTAACATAAGCATTATCATACTTATGATGGTGGTAACATTTTGTTCACATGTGAAAAGAGACAAGGATATATATATATGTTTGTGAGAGACATTACTGTATCTACATATTTACAGAACATAAATGTGACAATAATTTGTTCAAGCAGTGAAATAGATACACATTGACATGAAATAGAGAAGTGAATTATGGTCTTACTTGGTAAGTTGATGTGGTCGTTTTGTGTGACTGAATTAACTTTGGCCAAGTGAGAGAAAATGGAAAACTGGAGTACACAGGATTTCATTCTGATGAATTGGCTCCAACAGGCCAGGCAACTTAATTTTCACATCTCTAACCAAACCAATGCATTTCTTAGTCTTTGACATGTGCATTAATTATAGTTGAGTCAAGGGCAGACAACCAAATTTTGTAATGCTATAATACCACTAACTATATATCCCCATGTCTTTTACAATTTATATTAGTTTATTGCCTGTTGAATAATTTACCAAAAATAGTGTAGATGTTTGAACATAAAATGAATACTAAAATAATTACTGACTTTAATGACTGGTTAATAGCTTTGCATTATAAAAATTATTTATAAGTTTTCTTTTGTGTGCTTAGATTTTATCATTATAATAAGCTTATCCAGCTTTGCTCGATTGTTCTACAGGTGTTTCAAAGAAACATTATTGGATAATTTGAATGAAAACAAAAGGGGAAATTTGTAGAATCAGTCAATCAATTTTGTGTGCTGCTATGAATAAGATGTTTTTGAAGCATGCAATTTTTCATTTTTACTTGTAGCCAACAGTTGAATCAGATTATTTTTAACACAAAGAAAATATATTAACATAGGATTAGGTTTAATGAAATTGTATTTTTATATTTCTTTTGAACTACATTTGATTAGTCCTTTATAAATCTTTGTAGCTATTATTTGATTACTATATGTAAAATGAAATCAATTCTGAGGTTTTGTTTCTGATTTTTATTTTTGTCAACTTCAGTATAAATTTCAATGGCATTTCCATTGTCAAATTAAAGCTTCAGAATTTGATGATTCAAATTCTACTCCTATTGTAATTTTTACATATAAAGCTCATTCTGCTTTTTATATTTTCTACTTATTCTCTAACATGATGGCTTCATATATTGTACATTAAAATTAGAATATAAGTTATACACTTGAAATTCTCAATAAACAATAGAAAGACTAAATAAACAAAGGCATCACTCTTTATTCTACTCATTTACCATCAAGTAATTCAACTGCATTAATAATTTTTTCATACATTAAATATGCTCTTTTTCTTTATGAAATTGTTTTTGTTCCAAATTTATCCTAGACATTTAATGAAAAATTGAAAGATAATTTAATATTTCTTTGATTTTTTTTTCTGTATATTGTTGATCATAAGAGCAGATAACTCATGTGTCCTACTTGTTACACTAATGTTAGTGAAGAATTAAAACATACATTTAGCATTGTTCAACTGGAGATTAAATGATTTGAATCTAGTTACTCTTTCTATTAACTCAACTTTTAAAATCTCTTCTTAAATAAAGGGGGTGTTGACAATTTATAAGTTGATAATTGTTAAGATTCTGATTGTTAAAAATTAGGAAAATATTCAGCATTGTTAAAAAATCTTTAGGCAAATATCTGAAACATTAATGTAGAATAAATGCCTCTAAAATGCTATTGTTCAGACTCAGAAACTCTTTTGTATGTTTGAGAATTTACTATAGATATTACTTCTAGTCTTAGTGTTGGTGAAACTAACATAAACTTTGTTTTGCTATGAAAGTAGTAAGGGTCAAGAAATCCAATTAGACAAATGAAAATGAGGCATTTTAATATTTGTATGTTTACAACTATTAGAAATCAGGAAAACACTTAAAAAGGCATAACTTTCAAGAGAAACCTGAAAAATTTACTTAATAATTCACATAGCTTTTGGATACTGGTAAATGAACAAAATCTAATTAAATGAAAACAGATCTGTCTTTTTTTGTTCTTTCTTTCTAATTATGAAAACCAATTTTGTTTCATTATTCTATCTACAGATAGAAAATATATTTATATTGCCAAATGCTTCCCTTGTGCCTTTCTTTCACAAGTTTAATACAGAAAACAAGTCTTATCACCAAATAAAATGGGATTATTTTCTACATTATATGAATAAAGTTGGCAAGAAGAGCAATTTCTTGCTATATTTTAACTTTAGTATCTAGCCTTCCATCTTACATGTTTGATATTAGCTCAATTTTTATGTCTAAGTTGTTTTACTAAGGTTCATTTAAGCCTTTAAAATAGTTTTACATACCTCATAAAATATTCCAAGAAAGTGATTTTAAACAGCTGATTCAAATTTAACATTTCTTTAAAAGAGAAAATTAAGATTCATTGCAACATATTTAATTTGGCAATTTAAATCTTAACACAATAATAGCTATAATATTTAAATTTTGAATCAAAACAATGTATTGGAAATATGTGTTTGTTTTAGTAATACTCATTATTTAATAGCTTACTGATGATTTAAATTTTGAATCAAAACAATATGAAAAATACACCATTGAAAATTTTTTAAATTTGTTTTCAGTAATGGAATATACACTTATTATTTAATAGCTTATATGATATATTAAATATATATATTTATTAAGTTCATGTCATTTTAAATTGGAACAGATTCTGTATTTTCATAGAAAATATTCGTTCATGAAAATTCGAACCTTCCTATCGGAACATATACCATTGAAGGAATATTTTTTAAATTGTAGATGTTAGACTCAGTACTAATGGAATATACATTTAGTTTATCTTTCTTCATATATATATATATACATAACAACGTTAAACATATATATATATATATATATATATATATATATATATATATATATATATATATATATATATATATGTATGTATGTATGTATATAAAATTATACCATTTAAATATGAGTCTTCTATCTCACTCCAAAATTAGATACCAACTTATATTTTTTAAATATTTTTTGTTTATATTTTTACTCGAGGAAACTTGAAAAACCAGATACTTTGTTTGAATCATACAGTTTAATAATAGATATAGTGTGCTCTTAGTATTTCTGATACAAATCTTTAAACAGCTGTTAGTTTCTATTTTAAAAGATAACTAATCACATTTGACAATTATTTTCATTATTATCTCTAAAAGATACAGACATTTCATCAGAAAGAAGAAAAATGTGTAGAAGTAAAATTTAACTTGACAACAGTAAAAGTAAATTTCAGTGTCAGATCCTTTTCTGATTAAATCGTGTTTGATAAGATAATGTTAACATTATGACTCAAAACAAATAGCATGATTAATGGCTGATGTTTTTGATACTTTCTCTAAACAATTTTAGAAAAAAAATGAATTCTTTTTTGTTGTTGGTAAATATCATTTGGTATTTAGGTATATAATATTAGACACAAGGGAAATTAAAAGATGTAGATAATTGTACCTATGATTTCTAGCAAAATGCTGAATATTCAAAACAAAATGACAGTTTTACTTTTATTCCTAGCTAAATTCTAAATCCAAAAAAAAAACATTTGTTTTTCTTCTACTTTCTGACTATAGATATTTGGTAAAATGATCCTGTAAATTTTCTAATAGTGAATTGCACAACTATCATAAATACTGTTATTTAAGCATATTGGTATATAGGAGATTAAAGATGTTGCATCTATTTTTATATGTGCTATGTACAAGGGGGTACTGAAAAAGTTTTGTCTTGACTCACTTTCCAAAAGCTTACCAATGATAAAACAAACATCAGAATTTGTTTTGGAATCCCTTTGTCAAACTGAGGACATTTTAGCATCCCTTTGTAGTTTTATATTGTCTTGTATTATATTGATGTAAAAGGTATTGTGAAATTGTTTATACTTTGTACGGTGCCTTATAATTGAGAAGAAAAACTAATTTCAAAATTCAGTTGTAAGTATCATGTAAATACTGCAAAAAGTATTATGTTAAAATTTGTGCTTGATTTGGTGAACTGTGAACTTATAAAATTGATAGTAAACTTTACTGTGATTGATAATTTAGTTGAATCATTTGTGGAAGCATTTGGAAAATACTTTACTCCAACTTACAAATGTGTACTTTGTTGTAGAAAGTATAGAACAAAGGTTTTCCTTTATAGAACTATAAATTTATAGAATCTTGAAGTGCTTTCAACAAATTAACAAAAAAATCTGTTGATTTAATTTTTTTTATATCATAGTGTAGTGGATGAATATGTTATTTTGTTATGCTTTTGACAAAAATTTGACAAACATTCTTATGCAGATGATTAAGTTCTGAGTTTATAATTGGAATTTTGGGGGTTAGAAGACATTGCTCTTGAAACTTTGAAAGTGTTCATGCAGTAAGTTGTTGAAGATTTTATGGAAGTGTAAGATTTAATTCCATATATAAAATAAATAAAATCTTGTGCTGCCTTTCAATTTCTATGTAATCAGATGTTAAGTTATAAACAATGTTCTTATTAAATTTCTAGTGAAATATTAGTATTCTCATTTATGAGAGTGTACTGAAAAATTCTTAGCTCAACCAGGTGGGGATTCAAAATAAATTTGATTTTTGGTCATTTGATCAAATTTTGGTTAAGACTTTTCAAAGTCACTGCTATAAGCTTTTAAAGTGAATATCAGGTGAGCATAACTGAATAATGACCAAGATTAAAGTATTAAAGATGTTTAGTTGAGCTTTATTGTGTTTGTGATGACAAAATTTTAATTAAGCAGTTTCACTAAGCAAGAGAAAAGAAATAATTTTCCTATACTGTGTGTATATGAAATATGAACAAAGCAAGAAGAGAATAAATCCATAACCATACTAGCTGATGAAATCAAGCCCACCTAATAATCTAAGTAGGTCTATTTATCATCTCGGTCACACTGCCCTTGGCATTCAAACTATCTGAATATACAAACTATTGCTCATATGAATAATTTTTGTTTCAGTAGAGATCACTTATCTTTAAAAGGAAAATTTTTAGTGTGTTTTGCTAATATGAAGAGAATATAAAGTAATTAAATTAAATTTAAGTATTTTTGTGAACTATTCAAATTGCAAGCTTTTAACTGACTTTCTGCATGTAATTCTCTCTGATACTGTATTTGAAAACATCTTGCCTATAAGATTGCTTTCCCTTGGCTTTTCTTCCAAGATTCTGTTTTTGTTTTGTTTTTTGTTTTTACTGGGACTTTCCTTCTTTCTCTTTATATATTTTTATGAGGATGGAACAAGACTAATTCTAAAAGACTTCTTAGTTGACTATGTATTGACTCAAAGCTATTTATAGTTTAACTACTATAGATTACGTTTCAATCTCAGCATAAGGCTTTTCTAAAGAGAGAAAAAGAATGAACAATAGATTGATGCGGAAAGATTATGCATGAATTTATAAATATTTTTAATAACAATTTAATTCTATTGGAATATTTTTCTTTTTGTATATATTCACATATATATAATTTAATGGTATATTACATTCTTTTTTCTTATCTTTTCCTTTACTTTTATTGTAGAGATATAATGAAGAATGAAAAAAGAAACTTATTTGTTAAAACTACAATTTTTTTTTTTTTGCAAAGTCCTTATCAGTTGCAATGGGAATGATGAATTAGTACTTAAACAATTAAATATTCCCTGTAAATCTTGAATTTTTTTTCTTCTCTTCTGGTTTCTAAGTATAATCATTTGTGTTTTTTAAAACTTATTTAAAAGTCTGAGTTTTCAAAAGCAAAAGAAATTTTGTTTTTGATGCTTGTAAAATTTTTGAGTTTTTGGCTGACTGATTTATCCAATTCTCCTTTGAAACTTATATTTATACAATTTGTCACTCAGACTTGTAACTTACCCTGTATTGGTGGTATTATTTTATTTTGCCTTGGCTGAAAACTCTGCCTGTTTTAAAAGATAAAATGAAAATATAAAAATATGAAATTGATATAAATCATGAAGTAATGACTTAATATTTAAAATGATATTGAATTTTTTTAAATTGCTTAAAATTGACAATATTATTGAAAACATAGGTTTGTATATGCCAACTTTGCTGCTCAACATCTGAACATTAATGTATGTTTAATGTGTGGCACAATCAGTTGAAGCTGCTGTGCAACTGAAGTGAATTTTTTGTGACACTTTATAGTAGCTTTTCATTTGTATCCCCTACTTGATATCCTCTAAAATTGGTTATTTTTTCATGCATTAATACAGTATACATAGTTTGTTTTTTTATGTATAATTTTGCAAATGAGATCAATATTTGAAAGATAATCATTTTTTAACAGATAAAGTATTGTCAACTATTTTCATTATCACCAATTTATCATAGGAACAATAATAATAATAATAAGAAGAAATCAATAGATGTTCACATAAATATACCTAATTAAAATAAGTTCAAATGAATGATTTTGCTTCCTCTAATTTCCAAATTGATGTTTGTTCTTTTCATTTCATTTTTATCTGTTTTGTAAAAATTACCCAATAAGTGTTAACATTCTTTGAAACTATTTTTAGTTAATGTCTAAAAGTTATTCTTATGCTTTTTGACTTGAGGTGTCTATTCCTAGATGTGTATGACATCTAAGAGAGCTTGCTCTATCTATTAAAGCTTTTCCATTTTTTTTTTCATTCTTATGGTCACATTTATTTAAATGATGCATACAATTAATACACCAATGCCACATATATAACACATGGATTTAATGTATATAGTGTTTGAGCTTATGAACAAAAACATACTGTCAGTTTGCTTTTTTATGGCTTGTAATTTAATCAACTATTTTATGATACTTAATACCAATATTCTATGAAAAGTAAAAATTTATCTGTAAAATATTTATTTTTAGCATCCAACTTATGTATTCCTGCTATCTCAATTAACAAAAATATTCTGGCCATGATTCTCTTCTTTTAAGGGATTAAGTAAATAAAATGCAATAATTTTTTTTTTAATATCGCTATAATTCTGTTTCCATATATGAATATGGCAATGAAATAGATATAAATACATTGACTTCTGGCTATAATAGTTTGAATTATATGCTTATATAAGTAATATTTAACACTGCATAGTTTAAACTGTTGCTTTAGTCCCACAAGGATTTTAAGAAAGAGGAAAAAGTGGTAATTATGTAAACTGAAACTTCACCATTTTTATTTCCATTTTTTTTCTTCAGTTCATTGCAAGAATTCAGTTTCCACTTAACACAGAAATATGTGATAGCAAAGAAAGTGTACACATGGATATCAGTGTGTGCAACTATGCACATTTACACATCTTGCTTTTCATGATAACATAAATAGAAACAGTTCATTTGACAAATCTACAATGATGCTGTCTGCATTCAAAATAAAATTAATCCTCTAATCTAGTCTTGTTCAGATCTGACTTGGAGAAACTCATTTTTTAAGCAAGAAAAGAAAATGTTTCTAAAGTTGTCATGGAATCTTTTCTTCAGATTGATTTTTGCATTGGTGATCTAGTGATTTAGCTTTTTTCTTTTTGAACTATAAAAGCATAATTCTTTTCAAATTTTTTTTTTTTTTTTACATTGCTTTATTTTGGTAACCTTGATAACAAACTTCAACATAAGTTTTCATGACAAAAATGTAAAGCAATTTGGTGAACATAAGAGGAGAAACTGGTTTTAATGTTGAAATGTAAAAATGTTGCTAAAAGAACTAAATATTTCTGTGGATTTTAATAGAGATAAGAAGAAAACAATTTTAAACAGAGCCCTTCAAAAATATTTTCCTTTGTCCTACTTTCAGATTATTGAATAAGACATTGAAATTTGTAATTTCAATTCAGAAAAGAGAAAAAAATGGCATCACTACACTGCTGATAATTTGCTGTGTTTGTACTAAAGCTAACAAAAGGATATATTTTTTTTTAATTTGCAGATTTCACTTTACAATTGTTAGTCAGATGTTGGAATGATTTTATTTTTTTAAATAGAGAGAAATCACATTCAACAATTTATTGGATCTTGATGTCCAGATAAAGAGAAAAATCTGAATCTTACATCTAGAGTGTCAAATGTAAGCTGGTATACTTTTTACTGTATGTGAGTTTGCTTTTCTACATTTTCATACAGTAAAAGTCTTCATCAATTTGATGGGATGATTTTAAACTTATGTATATAAATGTTGTATGGATTTAACTTAGTGTTCTTATAGAACCAATTCTATTGGAAACGAACAGTTTAAAAACTTTAAAGAATGAAATTTGTTTACTTTCAGTGAAATAATTCTAATTTGTCAGTTTTTCATTCATTTACTTTGTTTGGATTGTACGTGAGCTATCAGAATCATTAACTATATCTTTGCTATTTCGATAAAATATTTTGTGTATCACTATTGAAATTCATGGATGTGTTTATTTAATATGTTTTTTGTTCTGTTAAAAATATTGGTGCTGTTTGGGGAAAAGTTACCTTAAAGAATTTTTTATAATATTTGACCTATTATCACTGTCATTGAAAATTAATTTTTACAAGTAAATTTTAAAAGTTTTAAAAGCATTTTAATTTGAACTTTGTTCTTGAAAAACTACTTAAATGTTACCAGTCACTTATAACGATCAGGATAACATGTTGAAAATAGTTTCATATTGAGGATGTTGGGTGGACAGGAGCCTACGAAAATGTTTACATCTGTATAAATCATGGTAATAATTTAAATGTGTTCTTACTTTTGTTTGTATTATCAGTTAAAGATGTACAAATTTTTAGCTATCAATAGAATGAAAGGATGGAATAAACTAAGCTGGTTGAAAAATGTGCACACACACACACACTTCAATTGGAAAGCATCCATATGTTTACAAACGTAGATGCACTCTTTGACTCCTTTTCTCTCTTTCCCAAATGCTTTAAAATTCAGACATCTGCGCATGTATACATATATTCACACACACACATATACATGATTGTGTTCATAGAAGTATAGAAGAAATGTGAATATAGTGTTTCTAATTCTTGTTTTTATCTTGTTAAATTTATTGACAGACTTTTCCATAATGCATAACATTCTTTAACAATCATCGTAATTTAACCAAACAATCATTGTAAAGTCCTTTTAGTTTATAGGGTTCTTCTCATACTTCCACATATATTGCACAATAACATTGCACAATAACATATTTTATCTTCAATGGCCAGATTCTGAACAGTTTGACAAGTTTAAATTGCAACTGATTGCTTTTATTTGATATTGACTTTTGGACATTTTGCTGTAAATCTGCTATGAAAATAAATTTACACAAAATATTAAATATAACTGCTGATGCCGCTTACTGCATACTACACAGTTCACTCTGTTTTCTTTCTGATTCTTACTCTAAAAACTGGTAAAATTTTGACCACTTTCATCTTTGGATCCATTTATTACTTTGAAAGATAATCAGGAGCCATCTGATTTTTGCTGATCTTTGTATACTTTGTGATTGGCTAGACTTGCAAATCTATCTGAATTAGGTCAAATGTTGCAAGTATGGAATCAAGAATTTCTAAGTGTGCTTGATAGGAAACATTGGATAACTTTGCCATATCATGTGAATATTATTAAATATGCAAATTATTTTCTTTATAGTTATTAATATTAATTGGGAACCCCAAATAAAAACCTTTAACTTTACGATAATAATTCATATTTGTGTCCTTGAAGGTGGTTTGTAAGATTGAGACGAAATGTCTGTCATTGAAAAAATTCGGTCAAGCAATGAGTGCGCAGACGCAAATGCACATTAAAAGTTGGCGGTTGACAAATAATACTGCACCTCATATTTGATTAAAAAAAAATCAACCACATGAACTATATTTAGCTCTTCTTTTCAATCCTGTTTTTTATATATACATGTGTATATATGTTTTTTTTTTATGTCCATTGCCTAACGCATTAGTTTTCTAACCTTTTGGATAAGAGCCATTTGATTTATCTAATAACGGATGAATATGACTAAAAAATAATCCAGTTGGTAAACTTTAGAAAGTCTTGAAATACAATTGTTATTATAATAAAACTTTGACAAAAAGAATTTTGCCACTATTTCCACTATTATTTTGCTAACCTATTGCTTTGTTTCTGTATATCATTAGTGTGTGAATTGTATTTGTGAAAGATTATATTAAAGATATCAGAAAATGAATTAAACAAATGTTATAATTCAGCATCCAACGCAATGCACCCATATCCTCTAAGCAAATTTTTCATGATGCACATGTGCATGCATATACATTCATTCATCTTTTGGTTCATCTTTCACAACCGTGTCACTGTTATATTAGAACTAGAGTTAGATTTTTGTCTTACCTGATATATATATATATATATATATATATATATATATATATATATATATATATATATATATATATATATATTTATACACACACACTGCTTTCACTGCTTCATATTACTGTGAAAACCATTTTTTTCTTTCTGGTTAGATGTTATCACTCAGTAAGAGTAAGTAACTGGCAAGATTGATTTACAAAAAGAAATTATAAAAAAAATTATCTCTGTCTTTTCGAGTCCTTGTTTTGATATTGGTCAGTTTAAAAATTCCTTGGTAAGATCCTTCCTTTGGATAATGTTTCAGTCTCTTTTTGGTTCTAGCTTTCCTTCATTTTTTTTTAAAAAGTTATTTATGCTTTTTTTGTCAACCTTGTTGCTTGGTTACATCCTTAAGCCAAATTCTACAGGTTCAGTGAAGTCAAGATCTATGGTGCACCTCAAAGCGCAGCCATGTTATCTGCATTATGTGCGCATGTCCGTTACCAGTTGGCTTATAAAGAAGTTTCAGTAGATATTGTATAGTAAATGTACCCAACATCCCTCACCTTGCATTTGACCCCTCCCCACATTCTTTATTTTTTATCGCTCCCATTACTCACATGCACTACTCACTTATAATTATGTGAAAAGGAAAAAAATATGTTCTTTTGTCTTGAAATATTATTTTTTTATATATATATATATATATATTTATATATATATATATATATATATATATAAATAAAACAATATCTTTGCAGCTTTGATGCATGTCCACTTTTCTCACAAGTCAGTAAAACATTGCTTTGACATGTTGTCATTTAATCTTTTGTACACTGATTATTATACTGCCAATAGCCCACATTTACACGGACATCTTTAATGTAAAAAAAAAAACAAGCTGCTCAGACTTTTTCGTTCTTTATGTCATACTTTCAAAGTAAAACTTCATTGGGTAGTGTTGAAGAATTGACATATTTCCACACTCTTTTTCTGTTTTTGACTGGTTATAAATATTTTTCATGCATGCATTCTTGTGTTATTGTGCGTATCTTGTTGAATAAAGTTTTCACTTCTGAAAATAGGTCTGACCTGATTCTCGAACTGCCAAATAGAGGTCTATATTTTGATAAATTTTCTGACTTTAAGGATCATGTAAATCTTTTTTTTTTTTTGTAAGACTTAATTGACCTTTTCTGTTGTGTGCTTTTATATTCCTTTTGTTCTTTATATCTTAGTGGACAAAGTTTTTCTTGCAACTAGATAAATATTTGCAGTTTGAGAAGTTACCAAGCAAGTTTTATTGTAATACACAGCAAAGCGATAACATAACAATATGTGTACAAAGCTAGATAGATATTGGAACTTGAACTCTGACCAGTGTAATTTGAAGTTGTCATAGTTTAGTATGACAAGTAAATTAGTGGTCAGTAACATAAGGGTGTGCATTTGAACAGCTACAAAATAGTAAAACTAGTTATTTTCTATACAATATTGTTTAATCTATGTGTGCGCATGATACTTAATTCAATATTGAAATAAATGTTAGTCTTATAAATGAAATTTTACTAACTTGTATGGTTGAATGCTGAGAATAAAATTAAAAAAACAGCTACATACTTGTATGAGGTTTTTAATATCAGCTGACCTTCAACTTGTATGTTGATGTTCTGTTAGCTGATTACAGCAGTCTACAGCCTTTTCCTCCTCCTGCTCCCCTTTTGCATGGTTTACTGCAACTTTATGCTGCTGCTGCTACTTTTCTGTCTGTGCGCCTGCTCCTAGTGTGCCCCAGTGAGTGCAGTATGAGTGTAGTCTGACATCTGCAACAGGTTATTCTGTCCCCCATATTCAAATTGTTGAGCTGAGCAGACATGGGATGGACAGATCTTTCGCGCACATGTGGAGGGGATGTGTCTGCTTTTGGGTGGTGTGGAAAGAATCAGGGTGCAGAATTGGACTCTACTTGGGTTGTTTTCTTGTCTGCTGGCTCATGTGCAACTTTTATAAACATTAATGTTTGATGCAGTTGCACATAATTTGTTATATCCATACTATTTCCTACCTTATAGTTTTCTGAATGTGCATGTGTATACCTGCATGCACACGCATGCATGCAGTTTGTAAACAAAACTTCACACGTCCATCCAGCAGGGTTTCTTTTTAGTAACTGTTCTGTCCACTGCTTGTTACATGCCACTACCATCCCAACTTTTGTTTTAGCAAATCTTTGAAAAGAGTTACTTTATTTAAAAGAACATAAACTCTAGCAAAAAATAAAAATAAAATCTTTTTTCTTTTCGACATCTTGTTTAACCTTTTATTTGTATATTTTTTTGCACTACTTAAATTCTTTTTTACTCCCTTTCTCTTTGAAAAGTTGTCACCACCCATGGTTTCTTTATACAAATTTCCATACAAACCAAACCACCAATCACTGTTGAATTAGCTTGTTTACTATTAACAGATTAAACTTCTTTTTTTATGTTTTTCTATTTAAATCATTTTATTATCTTCTTTTTTACTTTTCTGTTAACCTTAAACTATTTGCTTTTACTACCTTTCTTCATACTAAGACATGACGCATTTTCTTAACAAAACATGTTGCTCGCTGTCCCAGATTGTGACCGCTAATCCTCAAATTGTCTAACTTTTTATATTTATTTCCAGTTTTCATTTTGTTCCCCCTTCTCTCACTCCTAGAACTCATTCAGGAGTGCATTTTGTACTTTTCAAAGAATTGATCTGCTTTTTTCTTCATCGGGACAGCCATATTGTTATACACATATGCATGCAGCAAACTGCGTTGCACTGTTGATTGGCGATTTGCAATGACCCAGTTGCGCTGCTCTCATAATAATGTATCTGCATTGTTTACATAGGTGGGTGGTGTAGTGTCACTCTGACATGGCCGTCTGCTGCTGACAGCACTGTCTTGTTTACATGCACGCTCTGCCCGTGTCATTATGACATGCCTATTTACAACAGCATTGCCACATATCTGCTTTTTTCCTCTCTGTTTTCCCAGTGAGCCTCTTGTGCCATATTTTTTGTGTTTATTTTTCAAATGGCTGCTTAATGCATTTAGCTTGCCACTTCTCGGTTACTGTGACCCGCTTGATCATCTGCCTGCTTGCCTACTCATTTCTATAGCGTTGTGACCTGCCGTCCTCATCATTACTCTAATGTTTGTATTTTATCTTTTCTAATCACTGTCTATTTATATTCTTATAAATCTGAGCATGACAGTTGTAGTAGTATAACTTCTAATTAAGAATAATAATTTTGCTATATCTCATTATGAATGATATTACTTTCAGGTATCAGTAATAAATATAATACAAATAACAAACTTTCATAAAAATGTAGTAAATAGTAACATTTCTTGGGGAGGGATTTGTGAAATTGAGACAATCTACTTTTCATTTTCTTATATTTTAATGCCACCCCTCCTAATATTTTTTACTTTTGCTTATGTTGCATCACTTTTTGCATCTCCATTTATTTTTTTCCAACTAATGAAAAAAAATTGTAATCCTGGCCACATATGGAGCAAAAAAACCTGCATGAGTTTTAAAATTTTTTTCGTAATGAGAATTCAACAAGTTTGTGTTTCTTTCATATTTCAGTAAAATTTGCTTACTTAACATAATAAACGATCGTTTTCTTACGAGCTGTTGACGAAACTAATGAGAAAATTAAAAATTTCTTTGTTTTTCTGTATCTGTTGATTTAACTAGTGACACTCATTCATAGCTTGTAATTTTGTGTATTGTTATAAATCCATATTGAGAGGGGGAAACCCCTCAACAATCATTTCTTCCCTCAGTTGTATAGTCTCATAGAGGGCGCCTAGTCATGTGACTTAAAGGGGATTCCCCAAAAATTCTTGGACATTGTGATTTATTTTTACTATTTCGAGTAACAGCTTTTCTATTAAATTCAAGCATTGTACTTATTGCCTCTGTTGCATGCTTCTGGTTTTGTTTATACTTTTCGAAAGTACAAACATCTGCGAAGTAAATAACTATCACCATAATGAGTTCTTTTCAAGATGTATTTGTGTCTTATTCTAAATTTAGGAAAAGAAACAAGAAAAGTTTATTGTTGAATGAAAAAGTAATCATCGAAGTTTTGAATTTCACTATATTCTGGAGAATCTTTATTTTTTGAGATTTGTTATTCCATAATAATGATATAAGGTGGTCTATTTTTTTTCCGTGCCTCATTTTTCAAACATTTTCTTTAATGCTTTCAAAGGCATGAAAAGCCTGGATAGAAAAAAATTGATTTTACAAATTAAATATAAGGTTAAAATTAAACTGAAGAAGGTAAGTAAAACAGAAAACCACCAGGTATTTTTAAGATTTGTTTTCTGCAGCTTTGAAAAATCTTATAGCACCCAGTGAAAAGAAAAACAAAAGCAGATATTTTACAGCATTAAACATGAAAAGGTGTTACATGTTTTGAAAATGTTTTCATTTCCATTATTATTCTCCCTCATTCAAGTTAAAATATCAAGATAATAAGTACATGAACATGTCTATTTTTTTGTTTAGACTGTTACAGCTAAAAAATAAAGTTTGAACTTATTTGGTAATTAAATAATTACCATCTGAAAATCTTGCCATGAACTGAAATAATTTTTATAAATGAATGTGGGTGTTTATGCAAGCAACCAAAATCTGCTGGTATTGTAAAATGCTGGAAATGTGTTCTGATTTTGTACTAATGATAATTTGGGAGGTCACCTAGACCTCAATTCAATCTATGTGCATGCGTAATAAGGAGTACAGATGCTACAGATTTGTAGACCAAAATCAGATGCTCGTTTGGTTTTGAGTTTGAACATTACCACTTGCTACATTATTGTTATGAAACAAAGAAAAAAATTCTAATGGTCTTTTCTCATTGTCCCTTCAATTAAACTTTTTAAAATATTGAAATGCTGTTCGAAAGATAACTTTCATGGTCTCTGGATTAACACAATAATTGAAATTACGAATAGAATTAAAATTACTGTAAACCTTTTTGTATAATTGCAGTTCAATTTTTGGTAGTATTACAAAATGCTGATAATGAATATGATGTTTAGGCTATGAAATTTTCACAACTGAATTTCCTAGCAGTAAAAGCCTGTGTGTATATATATATATATATATATATATATATATATATATATATATATATATACACACACACACACACAAATAGCATACAAAAGTTTTGTACATGAAATGATTATACATCTTCATTTTATTAAGAAGTTATTACTGTTTAGACGTGTAGCTTTATCAGTTGTCTGTGAACCTTGAGGATTGAAAAATAAGTTGTTGCATTTTCATAGGTGCCATGTAATAGAAGATACACCACTTTATAAACAGCCTGAAGCTGAAAAATGGCCATGCAAAACAATTGAACTAATGAAAGACCCGAGATGATAAAGTCATGATAATGCTCAAATTTCTGAGTAGGAATTATTCCATCTTATTAATATTGGGATTGTAAGGTCCCTTGGTAAGACATTATAGTTGAATATTAGCTAGCCTTTTTTTTTTTAAATTAAAATCCTGACTAATATTTCTGTTGAAACAAAGATGAATGTTGTCACTTTGAAAGGGAAGATGATTCAATGAAAGATAGCCAGGTGACTGGGAATTTCTAAAAGCGTTTGCTACTATGGGAGTGTTTCAAGTACAAAGAAAACTGCAAGAACACAAAAGTTAGACAAACAAGATAAAAGAAATGTTGAGTCTTGGTAGGCAGGCCCTAATTAACAGCCAAATATGGGAGGAGTGAATGTAGTCTTAACAGTGGGGTTTTAGTTGATAGCTTATGCAGAGTATTACAAGAAAACAATTTGAATGGGTGCATAGGAGTCAAAAAGGACAAAACATCATTAACCCAATAACATTGGAATAGAAGATTGAAGTGGTCAAAAGAACATCTAACATGGGATGTTGGAAAGTGACAAAAAATAATTTTTAGTGATGAATGCAAAACAGAGTTACATTCTAATGCAGTGGTGAGTGGGAGAAACAATACAAGATACACTATAAAAACAGTACAATTTGGTAGTTGACACATAATGGTGTGGAGTTGCATCAAAAGTGATAGTAGAAGAGAATTGGTAAAAGTTGATGGAAACCTAAACAGTGAAAAATTGTTAGTTTACTTTGGTCTAATCTTCTGCCAGTCTATTGATGTTAGAGATATTTTTCAGTATGACAGTGCTCCTCCTTGCCACACATCATGTGTAACAAAAAGGCTTCTTGTGGATGAAGATGTTCAACTTTTGGAATACTGGCCAGCACAAAGTCCTGATCTCAATATAATTGAACCATTGTGGTGGAAACTGAAGAAACTAGTGCTCCAATCAAATCCACACAATATCCAAGAGCCTTGTGATTACTGCCAAGAAGAATGGGAAAAAATTCCTGATGAGAAAATCTGAATCTTGTTTCATTCAATACCACGTTCATGCCATAAACAGCAACACTGATTACAAACTCCATACTTTGATGTCTTGTACTTTCTGTAATAATAAAGATAAAGATCACTTTTTGAAAAAAATTCCTTTTTAACTTAAAAGAGCTGAAATTTTAAATTTTTTGATGGTGGCATAGCCTCTTTTCAGCATTACTATACTTTAAATGCTCTATTATTTACCATATAGCATTAATGAAAGTGCAGTAATTTGTTTCCGACCCTCAGAGATCATAAAATATATTGAGAAAAGCATACTGCTAATTATTCTTGATTTTTGGGGTAATATTTTTTTTTGCGTAATTAATTTACTAAGGTGGCCCCAGAGTTTTGCACAACAGTGTGTGTATGTGTGTATGTATATATATATATATATGTGTGTGTATGTGTGTGTGTGTTAACAAAAAGAATATATTTTGTATTTTATTTTAAAGAAACAACAAAAGAATTACATTTTTTTCATACTTGCCTAAACCAGGTCTCCTGGCTAACATTCTTCACCATTGTCCTGGAATCCTCCTCCTAAAATTTTAAACCATCTCCAAATCAGAATGATTTTTTAATTTTCTTATAATTGATAGTTGTTATTAATGTAATAGGAATATATAAGTTTTTAAAATAAATATACAAAAATAATTTTTTTTGTACAAAAATCACAATTTTATTTTATTTAAACATTTTGGTTAAATCATCTTGAATCATTTTATATGGTAATGGTCTTATTTATTTTCATGCTCGGAATAACGTTTACCATATTTTAATTTAATAATTGTTTTCCTATGTATTCACTTTCTATTTAAAGAATATTAGTGCATTCTAACTATTCTTAAGGAAGGGTTTTCCTGTGGCAGTTGTAAAAGATGAGGACCCTGATCTCCCATATATATGCTTCTATGTAACATTAAACCACAGTACTACATTCATTTTCACTCTCAGGACAATGGAACACTAATTTTTGACTGAATATCTGAGAGGATTGATAATATCCTAACTGAATTTCCCTCAGATATCATATCTGTTTTGACTTCACTATTTACCACCAAGAGAGGTTAGTCCACTCGAACAAAAATGAAGAAAGCAAATACTGCAAAGACTTCTCCATCACCTATGAACTAACACAGATCATTGAAGAACCCACCTGTGTTCCTGCAGGCAAACCTCCTTGAACTCGTTTTTCACATCCCCCCTCTCCTGAAAAATGCTTTGGGGAAGTTTTACCTTCTTGGGCACATCAGATCTAGTCACTTCCCAAGTTGATGCCAAACCAAATGTGTCTCCTGATATTCCATTCCATAGAATGATTTTTCACTACATGAAGGCAAAGAGGGCAGCTTCAGATCTTACATAGAAGAAGCTTTTCTCTCGACCTTCTTCAAACATACTGCCTCCAAAACTGTTGCCCTCGTCTTGGAATAGAGAGTTTAATACCCCATAAAAAATTCCAGTGAAAAACTAACAGCCAGCTCTGGTTCACCCCTGAATGCACTGCAGCTATAGCTCACTACTACTACTCTATCACAAGGAATGGTGTAGTTGGACACTTGCTGCATTCAGAACTGCTTGCAATTACTGCAAGAAAGTTCTAGAAAATGGAAAGTGTAGCTTTGCACAAGCAGTCCAGGCTTAGGTTGAAAACAAACAAATTGGATCCTGGGAGTTCTGTAAGATTTCCAACCAAATTCTGAATAGACACAAAGCATCTGTGCCCACTATTATAAGTGACTACGAGGTCATCTCACCCTTGTCAGACAAAGCTAAGCTCTTCGCCTCTAACTTCAATCCACTTTCCTACTTCCTCTGTCTCACTGAGCACAATCTTAGTATTACTTTTATTACAGTCTGGGAAGTTTCAAGATTATCAAAAATTTTGACACTAAGAAAGCCATTGGCCCAGATAAAATCCCAGTCTTTAAGAATATCAACCTGGAATTATCTCTGATGTTAGCAAAAGTATTTAACCATTGCTTGAAGTAGAAATCCTTCCCAAGTCTATGGAAGGTGTCAAATGTATACCCGATTTTTAAGAATGTAGATGAGTACTCTCTCCTCTCAGTATAGACCCATCAGTCTTCTCAGTGTCATTTACAAGCTTTTTGTTGATCACCTAAATAGGAACTACCTCTTGGGTGACTAGCAGTACAGGTTTTAGTTGGCCTGATCCACCGCTGATGTCCTAACTACTATTACTCACAGAATCAGGGAGCACTAAACAGCAAATACATCTCAAGGACTATTGCCTTAGATATTTCAAAGGCCTTTGGCAGGGTGTGGCATGAGGGATTTCTGTACAAGCTCTCTCTTTATGGAATCACTGGAAGAGTTTTCAATCATAAAGTCCTTTCTGATGAGTAGGTCACTGAATGTAGTTGCTAATGGCCAATCCTCAAAGGCCCTATCAATCAATGCAGGTGTCTCCCAGGGGTCACTTCTTGGGCTAACCCTCTTTTTAGTTTAAATAAATGATCTGCCTAAGAGTATACTTGATCATTTGTGAATATCTATGCTGATGATATAATGGTATATGGGAGCACCTCCAAAACCTTAGATGACCAGAGATTGGCAGCTGATCTCTCTTCTGGCTATAACATCTCAGTGGGGGAAAAACTAACTGGCTACATTCAATACCTCAAAAACCAAACTAGTTACATTCCATCATTACTGATTGAATCCTGAACTATCACCTATCATGAGGCTCTTGTGCTGTGAGTGCATATTGAGATTTAAATCCAACTCAGATCTCAAGTGGAACTTGTACATATGATCCATTGCTAAAGATGCTGGGAAAATGGTTGGTTCCCTGTATGTACCTGACTCCTCCTATCCTCTACCTTTACAACAACCAGATCAGGCCAAAAATGGAGTTCATATATGGGCAGTAGCTGCCCAGTTTTCACTTTTCTAGTTTCAATAGAGTCAAAAAGCATCTCTGCATTCCTGTGGGTGACAAATTATTTTCTGCCCTACAACCATTTGTCATAGGCAAAACATAGTAAGCCTTTCATTGCTCAATTGCTGTTTCCATGGAAAGTATTCAGATGGACTACATCCCTTAGTTCCACCTGTTCTAACCTTCACACCTAAGCCCCCACCTCCATGCCACACCCATTGTAGCAAACCACTCTCATTCCTTTTGTATTCCATTGGTTAGATGTACATTCCACTTAAGCAGCTTCTTCCCATGAACTCATAAGAGAATGCTTTCTTGATCAGTACAATCTTAACCTATCCAAATCTAGGGTAAACCATTATGTTACCCACATATCTGCATAAACTGTGCCTCTAACTCTGAACTCTCTATCTCGAGTGGCTCCTGGGCATTGTACAAGGTGAACATCATTATAAAAAACAGTCAAAAGTTTTTATCAACAAATTTTCATTTGCAATTACCTGCCTTAAATTGTGTCCAAATTTTCTGCATGTTTATCATTCTCCCTTGTATTTTTCAATTTAATTTATGATAAGCAGAAAACATAACACATAAATGTTAAGGGTTCATTCAGGTTTTTTTAATCAAAAATTGACAGAAAAAAAAAACTTTCTTGCATTATTTTTTTATTAAAGCAAAAATTACTTGTTAGAATTTGATCCTAATGTGCATCACCTTTACAGATAAAAAATATAAATAATGAATTTAAGCCCTTAAACCTTTGTTTTTCTTTTAGGTTTCATTTACAAGTTTAAAAAGAAGCATTTTATTTTTTATTTATTTTTTTTGTATATGTGTGCATGTACATGCTCAAATTATTAAGAATTGGTAAGAAGTAAGTATTTTTTATGGTGTTAGTTGCTTTTAGAATAAGTATGAGAAATTTAATTAAATTTTGTATCATCCCAAAAAATCCTAAATAGTCTTCCTAAATTAATGTTCTACTGTGTTCAGGATGATGGGATGACCATTGATCTTGGTCCTTATCAAACAAAATGACTTTGAAAATCACTATGTTAAGAAGAAATTAAAAATAACCATAATGCATTTTTAGACATAAATTTGAACAAAATTATGCTTTTAAAATACCTGATTTAATGTGACTGATAAGGAAAATAATTTAGCCAATAGTTAACATTTCTAATACAACCTGGCATTAAAATAATAATTTTTAGCAAATGTTTAACTTCAATAATGCTAATAGTGCTGAGCTGACTATAAAGAAATACTAAATATACATCTCATAATTTCTCTAAGAAATACGGTTGGTTATAATAAGCTGTTAAATTTTTATAAGTAAATATATTTTTAAAGGAATTAAAAAAATGTTCAATTCAGTTTTTAACTTATACTCTTAAAACTGAAAGTTAGTTTAAAAACTCATTATAGATACTGGTAGCTTAATTATGATCTCCAGGTAAGAAATTTATCAACATTACAGAATGAAAAGTTAAAGATGAATAAAATATTTCCTAATTACTTTTTATCCAAAGAGTAGCCAGTCTCTTAGATCCCTTTCTCACTTGCCTCTGAGTTCTTATCTAAAATATGAAGATAGTGGTTTTTACTTTCTAAGCAGAGTGTTACTTTTGTTTCTCTTGATAAGAATCCATTTTCTTAACTGCTAATTTACTATTAATATCAGGACTAAAGCATCTAAACTTCAGGAAGTTTTGAAATAATTGAAGAGGATATAGAAAGTTTTCTATCGAAAAGTGTGATGGTGATGTATGATATTAATGAAAATACTTATTAAAAAATCTATGATAGAAATGTTATTTTATGTAGAGAAATGAATTGACTGTTTTTTTTTACTGTTCTTTGAGAGTCAGAATCCATATATACTGTAAACAGTTTAATCAAAGCATCTTCCAGATAAAGCCTGCAATTTTTTTCTGCTTCCAACATTTCCCTTCACATAAATTGTGCCATCACAAAGAAAAGTGTCCAGAACCATAAGCTATGTGAAGAAAAGGCATTAAACTAATCATAAAGCATTAGGAGCTCAAGTGGAAAAGCTTGTGGCAAATGCAGCATCTCAATATTGAAAAAGTAAGCATTGAATCTGAATTTGATTGTATTCTGGAGAAAATTCTATGAAATGTATGTTCATTGGTGAAAACTTTCTTTGTTTTTAAGATTTGTTGTTTACAAATAAAGATCTAAGGTGTATTTTTCTAGGAGAGACTTTAACATTGGAGAATTTGGTCTGGGTTAGGATTTGATGAGCTCAAGTGGATTGTTCTTTTGAATAAAATCTCTGATTTAGTCAGTGACTGGTCCTTTTTAGATAGTTCTTGAAGAATTTTAAAAATAAGAAAAATAGGCTGAATGTACCTAAATGCTTTAGTTAGACATGTGTGCTGAGTTTCAGCCCTGTAATGATGATATTAATGCAGCTGGTGACTGGCTTTCTTGTACCACTTTTTTCAGTTTTGGAAACTTGCACATTTTGATTTTGAAAATGTTTTAAATTTCTTCAAAACAAACAGTTTATTTTTTCATTTTCAACATATTTTTAATTTTTTTTTTTTAAGAAGAAGAATTATAAGAATTATTTTGACAGATTTTGAATTTGAAATTAGTTTTCTTTCTTGCTCATTAGCACAGAATATGAAATTGTTGGGATTATTAAAAAAAAAAGAAAGAAAGAAAAATGTAACATCTCTGACCTTGTTATAAAAATGTATGGAAAATCTGATTTTACCTGGAGTGAATCCAGATTTCTCTTAATTTAGTCAGATTTGGACATTTGAAATCTAAGAGTCAGAATACCAACTCCATAGTGTTGCTTTTAAATAAACTTATAAGGATTCCCAATGATCTGGCACTGAGGATAGAATATAAAAATATTGTCTTTGACTTAATAAACTATTTAGCTTGATTTCCTAATGCATGTTACTATTAATAACTTTTCTATTTGGCTATATCTAAAATATTTGGTTTTCTTATGTCTAGCAATTTCCCAATTATGCTTTTCAATTTTGATTTTTTTTCTTTTAAATAAATTTAATCTTCAATATCATCATTAGTATTAAACTAGTAACTGAGTTGTGTTTTTGTTCATTTTAGAAAGAACCAAATATAGCATTTTGTATTTATCTGTAGAAATAGATCATGTTTTTGTTTTGACTGCTGCAATTTCACAGTAAGTTTGATGCACATTTTAAATATTTAATTTCTTTTTTTCTACAGCAAGTTGATTTGATTTTAATAAGAAAAATTGTTGTGGAGATAAGCATAAGAAAACTTGGTTGGATATAATTGTATTTCTGGACATTTGGATGGTTTTATATTGAGCTAAAACATGGACAAATATGTATTGTTATTAAAAAAAAATGATTTTTGAAAATTTATAATTAATAATCCAATCTTTTAAAAAATAAATTTCAACATTTAACTTTATTAAATGCAATAACTACTACAATGTTTCACTATAGTCTACCATCTTTAATCTACTTCATAATTCTTTCTCAGAAAAGAACTGCATGTTGTAGCTTTCCAAGGAATTAAAATAGTTCTCATTAAGAGAATTCTGTAAAAACTGGTATAAATTGTAAACCAAATGTGCAATATTTGGCAAATATTATGGCTGAGTGAAAACTTCTCAGTCAAGCTGTAACTTTTTTTACTGAATCACTGAAGAAACATGCTGTCTAGAATTACCCTAGTAGAATATTACCCACTGCCTCTTAATTATTTCTGGACTGACATTTTTCATTCATGATTTGCTGCTTTCATTTGGTCTAATTGGGAAAAGTACTTTTTCAAATAAGTTATTTGTTACTCTGGAAGGACATTATAGTAAAAGACTCCCTTCCAATCAAACTATATTCATGGTATCACCATCCTTAGGTGAAAGCTGACATTTGGTGTGGTTAGTGGTGGTTCATTTTGCTCGCCTCACAATCTAATGAATTGCATGTTGTAAAGTATTTACTTTTTATTACCTGCCACAAAATAGAATATTTCATTAGATTTGTCATAAAACATGTATAACAATATGGTTCAGAATTTTTTTTTTTTTGCTTATGCAATACGGTTTAAGCTCATCCTCATTCACAGTAAGCCATCTTGTTTGTGTGAAATGCAACACTTTGGAGAGAGTTGGATCTCTCCATGTGAATTGTACTACATCACATATCTCCACTGGAAGCTCATTCAACTTGGAGAAGAATATAATGTTCTTGGCAACATAATTCTCCTTAGCCCATCAGCATTTGTGTTGCTTCTTGACAATCTGTAATGTACTTGGTACTGATATGCAAACCATAGCAGAAATATCTGTTTGGAACCAAAAATCCTGACTGAAGGTTGATCAGTGATAAGAAACTCTTACCCATAAAGAAACAGTTTCCTAGTTCCTTATTTTCTATCTGAGCATAGTTCTTTTCGCTTTTTGACAAAGTGCACGATGTAAATGCAGTTGGATGTTCCACTCAATCATTCATGATGTGAGATATAACTGCAGCAACTCCATATAATAATGCATCACACACTAAAATCAATTTCCGCTTGGATGAATATGTTACTAATACATCATCAGATATTAACTGAAGCTTGTTTCATTGAAATACATTTTTACATCTTTCAATCCACTGCTATGTTACACTTTGATGCAACAACCAATGAAAAGAATATAACTTAAGGATATATATAATTATGAATAAACTACTGATTAAAGTTTAGTAGGCCCAAGTAAGAACACAGTTCAGTTTTGAGACTTTGAACACATTGAATAGTTTTGACCTTCTCTCCCAGTGGGTGTATTCCTTGTCCGTCAACCCAATGACTTATATAATCCACTGCAGACGCTGCTAACTGATATTATGATCACTTTGCTTTGATGAAGACGGTTCCCTAACCTAAACTGGCAAACATGTCTCCAACTTCCAACGAATATGTAGTATTTAGCAGACTCAGATTTATGGTCACCTTAAAATCTCCACAAATATGGATGTTTCCATCTTTCTTGGTTGCACAAACAAATGGTGTGCCCAATCATTACTTTGTACATTTTATATTATTTTTTTTTTTCCATGTGGTCCAGCTCCACTTTGACTTTATCTAGAAATGTATATGATACTGGATGTGCTTTGCAGAACCCTGGTTGTGCATTCACTTTCAACCGTAATTTATCCTTAAATCCAATAATTGTTCCATTTTTCCCATCAAATTATATTTCTCCAGTATATCTTCCAACAATTCCTGGTTGACAAGCCTGCTTTATTCCACCTTGTCCACCTGAAAAATCTCTTTTCCAGTCTAATTTCAAGCAAGTCAGTTTTGTCCTAATAATGGCAGTCTCTCCTGTTTTACTACTACTAAAGGTAATGTTGCCTGTTGATTATGCTGCTGAACTTTAATGGTGATCTGACCACATACCAAAATCTGGCTACCACCATAATCCGGAAGCTTTGGTAAATACCCTTTCATGCTGACATGATTAAACACTTTCTTATACAGCTGATATGAAATTACAGATAGGCTGGTATCTGTATCTAGTTACATCTGTAAATTATAGCCTTCCACCATCATTGCTACTTTAATAGGTTCATGATTGTTGTTAACTGTGTGCACACCTAAGAGTTCATCACAATCACCATTAAAATCATAAAAAACTCATTATTAATTTTACTGACATTGTCCACATAATTTGCAGTAAGGTAAGCCTTCAGCTTGACAGTCAAAATTCTTGTTATATCGCCCCTCAAGTCCATATCAGTAGCAGGTTCAATTTCTCGCAGTAGTCTACTTGGATAGTTGCTTGTTTTTGTGCAACAGTTTAATGTTGCACTCAATTTAGTGATAACTGTCATGACTACCATTTGTTTTACCATGGACACACTGTGTGGCTATTTCTAGCATTCTAGTTACATTCAGTGTTGTACCCTCTTCTAGAAGCTTCTGTCATATGTAATCCAATGTACACTGACTAAATATTGCATCATGAATTTGATTGTTCGTGCCTGCTCTAAATGCACAATCTTGTTTCGAGATGAAGCAAACTACCACACTTTTGAACTATACGTTGAAATGATTGTCTTGCTATGATGCTATTAACTTTTGGTATGAAATATGCATTTATCCCTGTAAAATAATGGCGTTTCCTGTATTAGGCAAAGTAGCAAAACTATCCTGAATGTTTGGTCCTGCTGTAGATAGTAGTAAAGCTCTTTGTCTCTGTTTTTTGGTGTCCAGTGAGTTCTCTTTGACAATTAAACTGAGACTGTCGGCATAAAGTTTGAATGATTTCAACTATTTAGTTCTGCATGTTTCTAGAGTAGTTGGTTCAGCATAGCATTCTAAGCATTTCAGAGTGTGGTTATTCATGGTTGTCTAATCACAATCTTATCCAATCCTGGTTGCCAAAAAAGTCATGTGTTAATAATATTTACACAGTTAAGTTGGAAATGAATCACTGTTTAACAGTCATCAAGTCTGTGTATTCTGTTTAAAACAAACACCACAGTCTTTATTACTCAGAATTCCCTTTTGTTACAATTTATACAAAATTGGAATATAAAAATGAAACTGAGTGAATATCATTGAAATTGCTCAGGCCTGTAAAGTGCTAAACAAAACATTTAGTCTCAAGGTTTAAACATTTAGTAAAAACAGTATGAGAGAGAGTCTTATTTTCAAAATACTGACTAATCTAAAATGAGGCAAGTCAGACTGGACAACAACTATGGCATCATTCACCAATATTTGTAGAGAATAAATAAATATTTTATTTTATTTATTTATTTTTTTTTGCTGCACTTGCATGTCTGTTTGTCTGTCTTATAGATTCTTTAACCTTTCACTTATCTAATGACCTTCTCCTTTTTCATTACATAGTATTAAATATCATCCAGTAGTTCAAACTTTCTATATTCTGTAGTGTTTGTCAGGAATAATTGCTAGAAAGACTGATTCTTTGATTAGAACAAATTATCTCAGCCATTTCCTAATATTTTCTCTATTGATATTCAATCTCTTATAAGAAAACAATGAAATAAACTTCCATCTTTTTTCTTCAAAATGTTAACTATGCTATTTTCAAACTCTTCTGTGGTTAATTCCATACTAGTTATTATGGCGTCCATATGATTGCAATCGTTATTTTTTATATTACTACTTTGCTAAATTTTGTCAGATATGAATAAATAGCAAGAACATTTGTGTGGACATCAGTAGTTAGGTTATAATGTAGACTGAAAACTAGTAATGATCAACCATATACAATAATCTACTGATTAAGAATGAAAACTTGCCTAAATTGTTACAAGAAATGAAAAATGGGTACTGTAAATACAAAAAGCAGACGATCAACCTATGTCAAACCAATCCTAAAACTAAATCACATATAATGGAACAACCATTATTGCATACCTTTATTGTCAGCACCTCAAGTTTCTTGATGCATTACAGCAGAAATATACAGATTTTGTGAACAAAAATAGTGTCATATGGCAATGTAAAGTAAAATAAATAAATAAAGAAAATAGTCTTTAAACTGGGGATTTTCATTGTGGAGGAAGCAGGCATTATTAACTGTAAAATTGTCAATAACAATAAGAGGAGGGGGAACAGCGCAAAATAATATCAGACAAGACAATATAATAAGTTAGCACAAAGCAAGTATAAGGCAATAACAAGGTAAAAAGTTCACAAAATATAGTGTTTGCATGCAAAAGGGTTATAGTCAAGTGGTTATAGCCTTCTGATTTCAAAGCAAGAATGAAAAACAGGATATTTATTGTTCAATTTTATACAAATGTGCCATAAGAGCAAAATGGGAGGAAAGAGGAAAGGTTGGTCTTAACAGTAACTTAGCTAGCTACAATCATTGTCACTTTCACCAAAATACCACATTTACACAAGCCATTCATACACAGGCACCATAGCACCACATGTGATCCGTTATTAATCCCATATGTATAGTTTTTGTGGAGGGAAAAAATTTTAACAAGTATATTTAAAAATCTCCTTAATGTATATTTACATTGTAAATTATATACAAAACTAAACAAAAGGATTCTTAGTAAAGTTAACATCCACAGTCTAATTCTAACAGAAATATCCGTTAATTGGATGAAAAAATTGTGGGGTTAACAAAGTTTGAATCAGGTAATCAGACAATTACTTAAGCATTTAGACACAAAACCCAATACAAAAAACATTCTCATGAAACAAAAGTTCATTTCACATTTACCAGAGAACCAAAATCGCTATCACCTAATGGGGAGGGAAGAAGGAATTAAGCTAAGCAAAAGAGGGACAAAAATAAACAGGTCAATGTGCTTCCATTCTCTAGCTAAGCTAAAACATAAATAAGATTTAACTAAAGGATCAAAAACCTAAACTAACCTATATTAGGCCTGGACAGAGAACCAAACTCCTCTTTCTTAGCCTACCTCAAGCTGTCAATCTAACTTAGCACTATTCAAATGAACCAATCACAAAACAGTCACTTACCTCTCACAGAATTTTCATGAAGAATTGCTTCCATTCCACTCTGATTTTGGCTTTTAACTGATATTTAAAAACAAAATCAGTTGAGAAGAAGAAAACATCTTACCCCCATGAAATGCCTTATGTCGCATCATCCAAATCATGACTTTCATGATGCTGAGTAAGCACAAGAATACATAGTGTTCATTCTTGTAGCTTCACATATGCCATTGTTTGTGGTCATGGTATGCCCCTCTGGCAATATGAGGCTAGCAATATGGCAGTCTGAAACACTCCAAATTTTATCTGCTCATAGTTTAGTGGCCATATTTATTGTCTCAGATGACATTCTTTTTAACCTAGCCCTAACTATCAGAGCTTGGCCCTACTTTATAAACAAGGAGACCAGCACTGCTTTAGCTATGGCTACTTTCCCACTCTATCTCAAATGTATAGCCCTCTCTAATCTAGCTTCCATTGCAGTTTATACTGCTTGGCTGAGCCATCTACTAGAATTGGCAGTTAATAACAACCTTAAGGTGGTCCTACCACTTATTCCCAATCCCGACCTCCATCAGTTCCTGCTTAATAAGGTTAGGAAAACTGGTCCCAAAATCCTTCTCATCAAACAATGATGTATTGAATTTTCAGTAACAAGCCGTGCTAAATCTTGCCTTATCTAAGTCCAAGTCCATACTATGTCCTGGAGTAGCTTATTTTGAAACTTATCAACATGGCCTCTCGAAATGGTTTTTGGTTCCTTGGTTGTTAGTATCCAATCTAGTCCCAGTTGAATTTAAATCAGGTTTGAGGATGGCATAATAGTCATCCACTAGAACTATATGTCATCAGAAACAGATTGATCCACAGAAGTCATTGGGTGTATAAACCCCAATGAAACAAAATGCCTTATGCTTTATGGTAACATTCAAAATACAAAGTCTGCCCACTGGATCTACAAATACAAGCACATATGCCACTTTCAAAGAATGGCTTACCAGCAAAGATACACCTCTCAAAATAGCCATCATAATACACTGAGTAAAGGCCAAACCTCTTCAACAGTATGCAATCATGGTTGTTGGGACAAAAATAGATTTCATGTAAAATACAAATATCTACCCCAAGATGCTGAATGTCATGAATAAGTGTCGCTCTTCAAGTTTCCGACCTCAGCCCTTAGGCATTCAAATTTACTAAGAAAACTGCTATTATCAGTTTGAACTAATGTTAATTCTCTAATGTGAACTTGGTTGCAGTAAGGATACTGACTGTTTGTTCCAATGATCCTTGGCACATCCCAAAACTGAGATGGGTCAAGAATCATTGGAATAAGCAGTCAGTGTCCTTATTGCAACCAAATTCATGCGACCAATGTCCCAGGGGAATGTAAATTTCAGTGCTCTATATAAAGTACAATTTCATATTTTTAATTTCACACATGCATGTTGTTTGTTTTTGAATTTATTGACTGCACAGTATAGTAGGGTCATTTGTTTCCCATCTGTGAGAAAAAGAGCACCATGACACAATTCACTCTGCCAGAAATCTGGAAACGGCATGCTGAACTGCTTCGCATTCATACCAGAAACTTCAAT
Source organism: Acanthosepion pharaonis (assembly GCA_903632075.3). Taxonomy (NCBI): domain Eukaryota; kingdom Metazoa; phylum Mollusca; class Cephalopoda; order Sepiida; family Sepiidae; genus Acanthosepion; species Acanthosepion pharaonis. Next base: position 140,598 of record CAHIKZ030004498.1, on the reverse strand, counting down.
ACAAACATTTCAGAGTATTTGGGTGTCAATCTGAGGACAGCGCAGAGGATTCAGAAAGAGTTGGATGATATCTAATGGTGACTGCGAAGATGTTTGGCATGATCACTAGGGATGGCAACATTATGCTTCCATTCAACTTCCCATAGCGTCTCAGACTCAATATGGAGGCCTACATCAAGTTCATTGAGGAGGTAGTACTGCTGTGGGTCAAGATGGTTAAAGTTGGTTGGTTTGGCAATTTATATTTCAGTATCGGTTTCTGTTTTTTTCCCTTGATACCATGGTTTCCGATTTGGTTTTTTAGTTAGTATTTTTGCTTTGTAAGGAAGCCATTCATTTTCTTGTGAAATGATAGCATTTCCAGTCGATATCTAATTTCATTTGAGATTGATAAATTTGCAACTTAGTCCATTCAAGTTGCAATATCTCATGATGTTTATGGTCCAATCTTAAAAATATTGATATGGCTGGAAAGAAAATAATCTTTCTAAATATGTAATTTGTATGTGCTTTTATTCATTGAATTATTTTTTGGCAGAAAATGGTATTTTGCTTTGACCAGTCGAAAATGCAAAATATGATTTTGTTTTGTTTTTGAGACTAAATTTTACACATTACTTTGTTTTGCAAAATCAAAGTGACCAATTTTTATCAATATTCTTGAAATTGTACACTCAATTAGAAGACACCTTAAACTACAACCAGGAACATGTTTATTTCCTCTCTGACCCGAGGAAATAAATTCCTTCAAAGTAAGTGAAAAAAAGGAAAAAGCAACTGATAGTAATAAATGTGTGGTAAAAGAACTTTCAAATTATTGAAACTACTGTCTGACACTGACTAGTGGCTAAAAAAGAATAATTTTTACTTTGGGTTTAAAAAAAAATGACTTGCAGTTTTGAAAATATATACATTTTAAAACTGAGATTAAAATTTACTTTATTTTTTAATATCTAATTTTAGGTGTATTCACTAGATAGAAACATAATTTTATTCATAGAAAACAATTTTAGACTAGAGACTCACACATCTGGAAATATACACATTTTAAAAGTGAAATTAAGAACTATTTTAATTATTCTTAATATCTAATTTAGATGCATTCCCTAGAGAAAAAAACAAATTTATTTATAAAAAAAAATCTTCATTCATTTTTTCTTGTTTACAACAACTTTATTTTGTGATTGGCATACTGGCTTACTAGAAAACCCTTACAAAAAAAAATGACTTCATAAAATTTAACATTAAGACGAAACTGGCAACTATATTTTTTATTTTTACTCACTATTTTGAAAAATGAAACAAATAGATTTCAGACATCATGTATTTTCCTTTTCTTTCTTCTTCATTTCTTTTGTAAACAAATAGATCCCACATTTATTTCCTAAAACTAGTCAATTAAATGTTTTTAACATTTTTGTTCAATCTTTTTCTCTTAAAATGTTGATAAAATTTAATTTTATTAACATCTGAAAGTCATTTTCAATAGTGTTTTTTTGAATATGGTCACTCAGTGGTGATATAGCACTAAACTGAACGATTTCGGTTTTGTAAAAAAATTTGATGCAGTTTCACGGTGTGAAGATGAAACCGAAAAAGTCTGTTTTTCAGTTAAACCACCCATCTCTAAAGAGGGTGGCTGCTGGAAGACCCTATGTCTGGCAACAGGACTCTGCACCATGCCACACAAGCAGAAGAACCCTCATGACTGTCAGACAATTTCTGTGATCACATCACCCCATACATGTGGCCAACTAACTCCCCAGACTGCCACCCCTTTGATTATTATGTGTGGGTGCAGTTGAGTGAAAGACCAACAAAACTTGTAACCACAAAGATAAACTGAAGACAAGGATTATGGCAGCATTCACCAACTTAAACAAGGAGACCATCCAGAAAAGTTGCAAGAGATTCTGAAGTTGTCTGGAGGCTGTGATTGAAGCCAATGATGATTTTATTGAATAAATTTACTCTAGTATTTCAAAATATTTTTGTGTAATTTTGTTAAATATATCTGTTAAAATAAGATGTCAGTATTATTTTAATGTTTGCATAATTTAGATGACAGTGTATAGGAAGAGTGAACCAAAAGTGGGACCCTCTCTGCACAGAATTGTTTCAGTTTTTCACTTTCTCTGTGTCCATCATTTTAATCTTGGCATTTGTCTCCTCAATTCTGAATCAAATAGTGTGAGTCTCTGAACCTGTCTGCATTACTGTTAAAAGCCTTCAGAAAATTATAAGGATTTTCTATCTCTAAATCATTTACATTTTTGATTGAAAATAGGTATTTGAGATTCTTTATTTTTCTCAAATGGTTGAGACATTTATATGCTTGTTCAGCGATGACCTTAGAAATCTCTTCTCCCAAATTAAAATGCAGATTGACTTTCTTTTTCTTTTCAGCCTCTGGCTATGGGGAAGGACTTTGCTGTTGCTTTGTCTTAGAATCTATCTTTTTGGATGAATGTGTGGGTGTAGGAAAGGGTTGGGGTGGGTTACTAGCTGGGTTTTGTAATGGCTCATTTTGGATGGGGGTGGGTGTAAGGGATTTTGTCATTGGAGGTGGAGATATTGATTTTTTTTTGTGTTGAGGAAGGGGTAAATGATGAGGGTCTTGGTGTGGAATTCTTCAATTTGTCCTTCAATTCTACTATTAGATCCTTGATTTTTTTTTCCTCTTTCTCAAAACTTAGTATTTCTTTTGCTATACTTGATTTTTTTCAACATCACTGGCCAGGGTGTCACCCTCTGTTCTAATATTGGGTTTGGTACTGTTTATGTCTTCTTGGGGGTTTCAGGGAACTGAGGTCCTGCAGCTTGAACCATCACTCTTGCCCTCCTGACTTTTCTTCTCCTTATTTGTGGCAGGTAGAGGAGTCTTGGGAAATGTGGGCTCCAGAAGTGACCTAGCTGGGGTCTTTAGGCCACCAATCCCAGCTGTAGACATGCCCATTACAGTTGCTGTGAAAGTAGAAGCATCAGCTCAAAAGGAATTTTGGTCAGTCAGAGGCGAAACTCTAGATAGTGCTTTTGGAGACAGATTTTTTCCCGATTCTTGAAATCATCTGCTCAGTTTTGTATCCTCACATAAATGAAGCGCACTAATTGGGCTTTGACTAGGAGGTTCTTCGTGGCCAAGAGGTCAAGGCATGTTAGATCTAATGATGGTTTCCTCTAGGGGACGCAGTTTTGAATCCTGCTTGAGGATGTATATTTTTCTAACAAGATTTCTCAAAATTTCAGGCTGGCAGATGGAAATAAATAAATATACTATTTAATAAATAAAAATAAAGCATCTACTCACATATGGGTATCCATTAAAAATAATGTTTAAGCAATAAATTAAAATAAAGATTGTATATATACATACAGGCCATTGAGAGAGAATATAAGCAATGATAAAAAAGATAAGGTTTATCCTTAATGCTTAACCAGTTTTGTTAAGATGTATCATTAAAAATATTGACTAAGAATTTTCAAAATATTATGCATTGGGCATTCACACAAAAATCCCTATGTCACTAATAAAGGTTTCATTTATGTAGCATTTAATAAAAAGATCAATATTTTGTTGACTGTTCCCATACATTATTAAAAGTTTTATTTGTAAGGTAAAAGTTGGCTATGTTATTAGCTTACCTGGGATAGCTTGATGAGTCATGTGAGTAAAAGAAGTTTTAATCTCAACACCAGCCACAAGTTATTTTGTGCATGTGCACATTATCAATTTCTAATTGTATTGACATTTATTTTTGACTAATGAAGGGTTTAGTAAAAAAAATGACCTTTTAACGTTATAGGTTTGGTCTTCTATACATTGAAATTCTGCACATATATCAAATATACTAAAACAAATCAAAATTCTTTTAAAAATATTTGGGGTCTTCAGATTGTAATAAGCTTTACAAAATATGATTAGTAAATATAGTTTTACTTAATAACAATATTTTCTAAGAGTTATATCATCGAAAATGAATTTTAAAAGATTTAAAAACTTTATAAATTATTCAATGTAAAATTGTAAAAAAAATGAAAATAAATCTTGTAAAAATTCATTTTCCATCGAAAATTTCATTTTTCTTCAGACAATATTGTTTTTACCATATTATTCATAAAAGCAATTAAAGGCATCTCTAATTAAATGTCTTGGTTTTATTGTGTGTTTTATTTTTCAGTTCAGAACAAATTTTCAGTAAGTTGGGGTTTGATTTTGAAATAAAAAATCAGTGATTTAAATTCTTCAAAGAATTCTGCTTTTAACTTATGTTGAATTTCAAGTTTTCATAAAATTAAGTAAGTGGGAGGTAACATGTAAAAAAAATAAAAAAATTCCAAAATAAATTTATTCATTTGTGAATAAATCCTGAAATTTTCATTAAAATCTAAGAATTATTTGATTTTTGCAAGAATTTCCAAATTAATGAGTCTGTCACTGAAAAAAAAAAAGGTTAAATTTTGTTATCCTAAAAGTTAGTACAACTGCTGACACAAGAAAAATAATTTTTTTTAATGAAAATTTCAAATGTTCTAAAAAGGAGTAAAAAATTTAATTAAATACCAAAAAAATACTTTGATCCTTCCTCTTAATAATAAAGATTTTGATAATAAAGCTATCTTTTCATTACATTTGGAGCATATTTTCATCATGGCATGCTGATTATTTTTAGCATTTTTGTGCAGGTACCTCTAATCCTTTAGCTTTTGATTAAACTAATATGAAAGCTTTTTCATTTTTAAAAATTTAAACCATATGTATACCAAATTACTTTTTTTCTTTTTTATAAATTAAAAAAAAATAATAAAAATTGCCTGGTAGAACAACAACGTGAATTCATTTTGTGTTTATATGGCATAATTTTGATTATAATTATTAAATTAATAATTTATAATATTAAATGGGTGAATTAACAATGTTTAAAAAGAAATTAAAAATAAAAATTTTATTTTGAACTGAAACAGACTTTAAACTAGTGAACTTTATAGAAAGTTTGAGAACTGCGTAGAAACTTGCACTTTTTTTTTTACATAAGTAAAATAAATTCCCATCATATTTAGGTGTTATTATGATCTATAAATTTTAGTTTTACTGATAGTTTGAAATCAATAAATATTTGTATCTTTTTATCATTAGTACCATGAATGGAAAATTTAAGTTTAAAAAAAACAATCCAAAGAATTGTTTTTTGGAATTGGAAATTAGGTTAAAAATTTCTCCGATTACGATACCCTAAAAAGTTCCAGTATTCAATTCCAATTAATTGTCCCATCACTAGTTGGAATTACTAATCAGTAACTTTCTGAGGAAAATAATGAAAATTGATTACTCATTTAAATTTCAAAAGGAAAAGTATAAAAATCTCCAAATTATAACTTACGGATCACATCCAGCCCATCACAAGATTTTATTTATTTATAATTGTCATATTTCTCTTTTGTTCTGAATCGTAGGTTGATTAACAAAAAGATCAAAATAAAACTTATTCATAAATCTCATTTTTCTCTTTGGCTTGTGAAAATGTGTAAAATATACTAAAAAGTTTGGAAACCCTCTAATCTAAAGCATTTTAAAAAAAAGAATGCCATTCCTCTTAAGAATTTAGGCAGTCATGGCTCTACTCAGGTTTCTTTTTCTTTATTACCTAGGAATTTCCAGGAGTTCTTGGGAAAGATAGTGGAGTAGTTTCCCATTGTCATCTTCATGGTTTTGAATTCAAAGTAGCCCTTCTTAGATTGTCATTTGAGGATAGTGAGTCTGATCTACTTTTCTATTTAATCTATAGTTAGGAGGCAATCAGATGGATTCCTACCATTCTCAAGAGCATGAGTGTAAAAGTGAATGCAGCAGACAAGGCTGGGATTTTAGCATGTATCACTGTTTCCATTTTCCATGCTGATAACTGTTGCACTACCCACTCAATCACATTACATAGTTTAAAATAGTTTGTTTTCAATTGTAGATTGCAAATGATATTTATTGTTCCAGATGTATAAAATAACATGCCAGTAAATATGTAGGCATATATGTTCTGATTGGAGTGGATTTTTGAGACCTGACCTAACTTTCTAGATTTATCTCTTGGATATGCTTCTCACTTTAAATTTTGTTTCTTCTCATTGAATTTAGATTTCTTTCATTGAGACATTATGGATATTGCTCTTCTCTTCATATTTCAGAAATATTTAGAGAACACATTTTTGGTTTAGACATCATTATTTGCAATAAATTTATTGGTTAAATTCTGGTATGTAAATATCACATAGTTTTCATAGTCCTACAATATTATTTTTGTCTGATTCTTTTATATTTTTATTTCATTTTTAATTGGTATCTAATTTTGTTTGAAATGAAGATGCATGACTAAAATCAGTGGTTGCAACTGATTTGCTTGATTATTACAATTTGTTTTGCATTGCTTATATAGCTATTTATATACTTGATTAACTGGGCAAGGGGAGAAGATTTCACTTTCAAAGAATATAAAGGATGAGAGAAATAGTTTGGATAATCTCTTAGCACAATATTTGATTGCTTTTTGTGAGATGTTCTAAATGCAAATATAAATATTTTTAAAAATATATCAGTTTGGTTTAAGGCTATTAAACATAATTCAAAATCATTGTTTTCTAATTTTTTCAAGTTCTTTTGCTGATGTTTAGATACTTATACTATAAGTATTGCAAATTTAAAAAAATATTTAACTGACTGTGAATGTTGGCTTGAACTTGTTTCCTCCCTATAGTAACAAGTATCATAGGAAAAACAAAACAGTTCAGGCTTTGTTGTTACATTATGGCCTCTTCTCTTAGTTGCATTTGCTTTTACATGTCATTGGTGACCAAATTGTAGATTAGGATTTATTCAAAGATTAGGATTTATTAAAGTTACAGACTAGGTTTGCTCTATCAAGTCTATTGGTTTATAAAAAGTGACAAAAGTATGGTTTTTACTTTCAATGTTTAATTATAATGTAGCCATTTTACCAGAATCCTGACAAGAAGAAAATTGTCAAAATGAAATTAAATTACTTCATGATATCTCATTGAGATCTTGTCCTTCATTCCAGATCTTTAATCCAGCTGATACTGGTAAAATGTCCCTTTTTTTTTCTATATATGTATTTATGTATCAAAATATTATTCCAAATCAAATTCCATAAGAATTGAAGTTTTTTCTGACTTGCAGAGTGTAGATGAATATAACAGGCATGTTGTAAAAATGATGTTAAATGAGAGATATAAATACAAACGAAATAATTTAGATTTTTGTAACCTCTGGTGTTGATTAATAAAAAACATGCTTGAGATAAGTTGATTTTCTTTGACTAACTCATTGATTAGTTAATTTAAGAGTTGGTCATTTTTTTTCATTTATTTTTTTATTTTTTGCTTTGTTTTGGTTAAATTATATGAAAAGAAAATTATGTAAAGTCAACTCATGTTTGCAAAAGTTGGAGAACTATTAAGTGTATTCATTTTTTTTTATATGTAGCAATTTTTATTTTAAACTTCTGAAATAGGGCATAATCCATAAAATTATTAAGGAAATAATCATTAAAAAGAAAAAAGATAAAGAAAACTGATTACATTTAGGAAATAACCAAATTATGTTTTAATTTTTTATGGACCCATGTGCTAAAGTTAAGCTAAAGCATATATCCAGTTCAATTTTTATTTTATTTTTTTATTAATTGTATCCAGTTTCATTTTTATTTTTTAAAGAAAATGTAAATAAATTTTTAATTTAATCTTCCAAGAATTTAAAACAATATGGCCAGCCATGAATGCAAATGAAATGAATGACCATTAAAAGGAAAAATAAAGACTTTTTAAAATCCACTGTGCCATGTGTCCTTTGGCACAGTGGATAAAGGCATTGGTTAGATCCAGTGACAGGACCCAAAGAGTGTGAGTTCAATACCCAGTTAAGGCAGTGGAGAACTTTCAGAGGGAAAATTAACAGGAGATAACTGATAACTGACATCCATAAAACATGGCACGTGGAACTAGAACAGTCTACCCCAGTGAGCGCAATAAAGGGTTCAGTTCAACATTCCAACCACCTGAAGAAGGCCAGAGCGTGCAATAGCCAAAACGTTGTAATAAATATGGCCACAAAGATGAGGGCAATAGTCCGAATAATGTAAGAAAACTTCCAATCTTAAGCCACGAAACTAATGAGCATCCTTCCTTCTTTAAGATGGGACTATTTTGATGTGTGCAGGGAGACATGACTCAAAGGGTAACAAGTTTACAGATCACCACTATGAAATTGTCAACTTTGAAAATGTGCAAAAAGCGATGTGAAATCAAAATTAATCATTACACATGAGAAGGAATTGTATTTATATAATGTTATCAGTTTAAATTTTGTTTACATTCTAATTTTTTATCAAAATAACCTTGAAAATAAATGAGATAACAGCAGTTGAAATTGAAGGAAATTTCCCTATTTTGACAGGTAAACCAGCACAGTTTGGGTGGCAGACTTAATCTTTTTTAAAAATTTAAGTTAATGTAGTTAAATATTTTGAATCGGAAGTAGCAATGTCAACTGTGGTAAAAATAAATGAGACTTACCTTTTTCTTCCTGGGGATTTTGTTCTAAATATTATTTTCAATAGTCCATTTTTCTTTTACTGGTGTGGCAGTTAAAATAAACTATTCATCAGTTTTATGAACTGATTCATGAGGAATAGATAGATCCTTTGCAAACATTGATATTATCACTATTGTTAATTTCATTCAGAATTTTACTTCTGATATAAATAATTTATTAGTTTTTTGTTTTTTTAAATTTTTTTTTTATTTGCTGCCACACACTAGCATAGATAACAGATATGTCTAAAATTGTTATTTATTATTTGCAAACTATCACAGGAAGTGCCGTCTTTGACAGCAGGAAGTTGTTTGGAAACTGAATGAAATATCTATCTTTTAATAGTTCAAACAATGGTGTAAGGTAGCAGCGAGACGACGTGTATCTGCCTCGATACTTGTTGCCGTGAATGTCTTGTTTAAGTAGCCCACTCTCGCCTCTCATGTAAGCGGGCGAGTCTACTTCTATGGTGTGACGCCAAGACCATTCCGGTCTTGTAACTGGGCGTCTTAGGTTCGATTCCACCTCTACACGCCCCTCCTTCCGGGGCCACAAGATACTCGCGTTGGTCCAATGTTTTGAGGCTCTGGAGTAGTCGTGCGACGTGCCCCACGTCTGTGGGGATAGGTTCCTGGGTGGTCGCGTCACCCTTCTGCTACGACCACCGGGTTGGTCTTCCTCAACTTCCATCATTCCAGGGGATGCTGTGTCATCTACCTCCATCGGTTCTGGTAGAGTGTCAGAATGTTTCGGGCTGGTTTTGATCCATATCAGTGGTGGACCATTCTCCCGGTATTTCGGGCCCTGTTGGGTTGTCTATGGTATCCAACATTCCTGGGGGCACCTCAGGTATCGAGTGGCAAGGAGTATCTACTACTGGGTTTATTTTTCGGAGGAATCTGCGATTGCGACGGGTTACCCGGTTACTCCCATCCATGCGCACATTATACTGCCGGTTACCCAGTGTTTCCACCACCCTTCCTGTCTTTGCCCATCGGGCGCGTATGGACCAACTTGGTTCTGTATCTGCACCGTTTCCCGATTTTCAGTTCCTGAAGTGGGTGACTTTTTGATTGTATTCTCTTTCATTCCTTAAGTGTCTTTTTTGCCATCGCTGTTTCCCTATAATGACTGATTTCTCTCCAGCGTTTGTGGATTCGATATCGGTCCTGGAGCACTGGGATGGTCCTTTATCACGCGACCGTGAGAGCATCATCGCTGGAGACATATGTAGGTCTCGTGCCGGGGTGTTGCGATGAGTCAGTAGGGACCTAGCTGCCTGGTCATGGCATAGGCGACCGCAAATGTCCGTGCTATCAACAAGTATCCTTTTAGCCGTTTTAACTGCCAGTTCTGCTCTCCCGTTGCTTTTGAGGGTAATATGCCGATGATGTTCGTTTCCTTATGCCCCAATTATCTAGGAACCGTTAAATTCACTGGAGTCAAACGGTGGTCCGCCATCGGTTGAAAGTTCCTCCGCACGCCATAATGCAGAACCAGTTTAAGTGAGGGCGTCACATGTAGCCTTGGCATTCCCCGGACGACATCAGAGTGACTTCTACCCATCCGGTGTATCTATCTGCATATACTAGATAGTTCTTCCCTCGTAAATCGAAGAAGTCCATCACAGTCTTCTGAAATAGGAACTTCGGGGTTCGAGGCGGCATTAGGGGTTCCTTGGTTGTGATGGAGCTATTCGTTGCATACTTTGCACTGGGCCCGGTTTGGCGAATGCTCGCGTCAGTCCTGGCCAAAACAGCCGCTGTCTAGCGTTTGCCAACATTCCATTGACGCCCTGATGCGCTGAATGGAGTGATTCCAGTACCTCCGCACGTAGCTTTCTGGGTATGAGGATTTTATTTTCCATTATCGTCACCCCTTCCAAGCAATATAACTCCTCTTTCATATGCCAAAACCGGCGAATTGTCTCCGCAGTTCGTGCCGAGATTTAGGGAAGCCATTTTGTATGAATTCGGCGAGGAACGGCATTCCTCGTCAGTAGCAGCTGCAGCCACAATCCTGTCCCATGTTATTGCTCTTAATTTAGGGTCCTGCTCATAGGTGGAGTTAAATGACGCTTTATGGCGCTATCCATAGTTTGTGCGATGTCCTCTTCGTTTGCTTCCTCCTGGCTTAACGCCACTGGGCATCTCGATGTACAGTCTGGTGCCGCATTGAGTTTGCCAGGGAGATGCTTTATTCGAAATTTGTACATCAAGGACCGTTCTTTGAAGTTAAACAGTCTTGGGTTCTTTATGTCCTCCAGAGCTTTGTCCGAGAAGATCTTCACCAGGGGCTTATGGTCCACGGTGACTAACAGCTCTGGGCACCCCAAAACGAACATCCGGCATGCTTCCAGTCCGTAGACTAATGCCAATGCTTCTCCTTCCACTGGTGCATATCGGTACTCTGCGTCATTAGTGAATCGGGAGCCGGCCAGGATTAACTTCCAGTGGTCCTCACCACACTTCGGTCCAGCTTTGGTGGCACAGTTGCAGTGCTTCTGGAAAAGAAAATATCCTAAGCCTGTTTTGCTGAAGTCCGTCGACAAACAAGTTGGCCTATTCACTTCGAAGGTTCTTACACCGTTCTCGATTTCTTCTGTGATCCTTCTTTTCGACTCTTCGAAGATTCGATCGAGTGTGCTGTCCCAGTAGAACTTCCGATTTTTTGTCTTTTAGCAGCTCCCGAACGGGGCCATTACCTCGCCTGAGAAAAAGCGTAGGCTACCTGGTTTACCATTCCAAACCAGGATCTTATGTCAGTTATATTTTTTGGTGTCGGGAAATTCCGTATTGTTTCAGTCATTTTTTTGGTGGGTTTTATCCCGCCTTCTGTTATCAAGAACCCGGCAAATTCCACCTCTTTTTCCGCCGGTGAAATTTCTGGGGGTTGAATACGATACCATTTTTTGCTGCAGTTATTTATGTACTCTATAGTATGCCAAAATGATGATTCAATAGAGTTGTCCCATAGTATCGTATCGTCAATACATCTTGTTTTCCTGGGCATATCTACAGTAATATTGTCGAACCTGCGTGTATATCGTCTCCTGACGCTTGGAACCTTGTGGTGCCCGAAGATAACGGTATCTACCCCATTCCGTGATGAAGGTAGTTGCATCTCTTGCCGATGGAGAGGGGTTAGGCTATGATAGCCATTCCATGCATCCAAAACGGTTTTTCTAGTTTTCGCAGGCACCAGCGATGCCTGATTGAAAGGAGACGGTGTATGATGGGTTTCTCGTGGGGTAGCGGTGTTGAGCTTCTGTAGGTCCACCGCACGCCTCGGTGACCCGTCCTTTTTCGGTGCAACCACCATTCTGGAGCACCATGTTGTAGGTGTACCCACTGGTACAGGTTCTATGATGCCCAATGCCACGTCTCGGTCGAGGTCCTCCTTGACTCTTTTCTTCCAATGGTGTGGGACCGGGATTGGGGTGTGGACAGCTGAGGGTTTGGCCCCTGGATGAACGTGATGTCCATGGGTTTTCCTTCCATCGCCTGCAGCCGTTGATGTGGGCATACATTGAATGCACTGGACTCAAAATGCTCCTTCATCCATCGTTCCAATGGGGGTCTGTTTTCTTCCATAGGAGCGAAAGGGATACTGTCCGGCTTAGGTGGGACATTAGTTCTTTGGGGCACCCACATGGTGCCTTTCCGCCGTCGCTAGTTGCCACGTTCTGCTGGGAAGTTGGGTCTGAAAGTTATCTGGCACCAGACCAAGGTCTTTTTAGGGCCGACTCGGACAGGCAGAAATCTGATGTATTTTTTGATACATATATAATCTGACGTGTTTCCCAAGCGATCCTACTCTGACTTTAGCGAATATCACGCCTTTTATGTTTAGTAGGTTATCCGTGATTCCCAATTGGTGACTAGTCGGTACTAGACATTTGTCTGGACACTTCAAATTTTTTTTGGATTTCTGGTCCGCTAGAGCATGTCTGTGCCCCAGTGTCTGCGATCGCCTCGATCCGGTGAGTATGGAGGCCAGCTTGTCCTATGGATATGTGCCCGAATTCCGCATGGGCCTCTGGAATCAGAGTTATCTCTACCATCAGGGTTGGTGCCGGATCAGGAGTACCTCTTCGAACTTACTTTTGTTCCAAATCAGGTGCGGCCACGGCCTTTGGTTTTGTCGGGTTGATTTCACCTCTCCTTTTCACTTGTCCATCTTGGACGATCATCCCGTTTCGACCCTTCTTGTGTCTTTGGGTGGTGAGTTCTGGATTCTGCTCCGACCACACCCGCTGTAGATTTGTTGCTGGACCCCTGCTTCGGTTTCCTGCAAACCCCTTTTAAATGTCCGGTTAAGCCGCAATTGTGACAAGTCATCTTTGCTGCTGGGCAACCCCTTCGTTCATTCGAGCCGTCAGGGTGTGAGCTCTTCCACACCATTTACAGGGTTCAGTGTCTCTCCAGGGGTTGATACGGTCTGGTTCTCCCGAGGCGCTGCCTGCGGCCCGATCTCTGTGTGCTCGTTGTAGTAGGGTATACGTTACTATGGAGATGGGGTGTAGACTTGTCCGTGGTCTCTAGGCTGACAAGCCTGTTGAACTTTTCTTCCAGTGTCATAAGTGTCGCAGCCTCAGACAACACCTTGCTTTGATGCTCCAGGTTTGCCAGCCCAGCCACCATTTGTCCTGCTACCATATCGTTGGAGTAGCTGACTTTCCGACCGCATCCTATCCCGCTCGGACAAGTCACTGAAAAGTCGCAGAATTTTGCGACTGATCAAGTCGTGCCACGAAGTCCGTAAATCGATTCCCCTCCTTCTGCCTTACGGAGGGAATTCTTGCGGTACACTTCTTTGTGTAGGCTTCTGACTCTGAGCTTTATGTGTCGTAACAGCTCTTCCTCCGTGACGGAGTTTAGTACTTCTGCTCCTACCATATCGAACAACAGCCTGTTCACTTCTGGGGCACAGGCCGTTCTCAGCTCGTTTCTTAACGCTGTTGGCTCCGTCAACCCACACATCTCCTTGTATCTATTCCAGGAGTCAATGAATATCGCCCAGTCACCATCACTTGAGTCCGGTTCTATATTAGGTCTGTCGGGTCTCCTTGTAAGTGACTTTCTCGGCTGTCCTCCGTCCCTTCATGAGGGCGATGATCTCTGCTGTAGCTCGATGAGCTGTCGAAGTAATGTCTGCTGTGTTTGTTCGTCCATATTCCAAACGTTGTTTGTAGCAGGTTTCCTATATCGGCGACGCCATGTAAGGTAGCAGCGAGACGACGTGTATCTGCCTCGATACTCGTTGCCGTGAATGTCTTGTTTAAGTAGCCCACTCTCGCCTCTCATGTAAGCGGGCGAGTCTACTTCTATGGGGGTGTGACGCCAAGACCATTCCGGTCTTGTAACTGGGCGTCTTAGGTTCGATTCCACCTCTACAAATGGTAACTGCCTTTGATAGATATAAAATATTAGCCTTGTTAGGAACATTTGATGAGAAAACCATCACTTATATAATAATGTTGTTTACTTTGTTAATAAAGTTTTCAGGATGTATTTATATGTACAATATATCATGTGAATTTTAGCTTATAATTTCTATCCTTTTAAAAGTATTTGCAGATGCAACATAAATATATAGAGATGTAGGCTATAGACGTATATATTCGATAAACACAATATACCATATACTTGAATAAATTACTATTTTTATTATTTTATATGTTAATGTGGACTCCTTGACATTTTAAAACCTTTCAATCTTTGATCCATTGATTTCATCAACTTTTCAATTTCAAGATGCAACAATTTTTGTTGCTTCTCTGAAATTCTTTGCTTGAATATTGTTTTCCATTCTCATATACATCTCTTAATGATAGAACTCAAGTTTTCTATTGGCTTAATCTGGATAAGGTGATAGTCATTCATTAATTTGGTGCTTTTGAAACCTTTTTGGTAAGGTGAGCAATAGTCAGCATTGTAGAATGTTAAAGAGTATATTCTTAATATTCTGCATCTTTTCTCTCTGAATCCATTAGCAACACTAACTTCTTGAAATATTGGCTTATTGTTCAATCCACTTTTTTAGCTTAATATCCTTTCAATATTTCTCAAATCTTTTTTTCTCCCACATTCTTAAAGCCATTTTTTTTTTTCTTGTTCTTATCCTGCCAATGTTTTCAATTTTTTATTTTAATTGTTCTTTGATTTTGGTTCAACATTTTTATGTAATTATCAAATGTGTATTTTCATCACTGTAACTTTACAGTTTCTTGTTTGAGGTTATATCTTATGATACTAGGGCAATATTTAAAATTAACAATATCATTAACTATACAATTATATAGATTTTATCTCTATCTATAAAAGGCAGGATGTGTGTGTGTAACGAATGCACGGCTGCAATTTTTGACGAATTTGCACGAAAATTTACATGCTCATGCTTGAAGTTAGCGGGAAGGCCAAGACTGATTTTGCATTTCCCAACTCCCATCGATAGTGGAAATAATCGATTTTTTTCATGCTTCTACGGCAGTTTTCATGTAGTTTGCAGCCATTTTCTACTGGCCAGAGTGAGAGCCTATAGCTGGCTGCCACGAATAGGCAGGAAGATTCTATTGGCCAGTGTGAGAGCCAACAGCTGACTGACAATGAATGTTAACTAGCATGCTCGCATGCAATATAAATTGATAGCTGCATTCGTCACAAGTGGGAAAAATTTAAATCTGCATGGCGCTTTACTCCAATTGGCTCATTTGCTTGCTTAAACTCAATTCCGCAGAACTGAGTTGGGTGCAAAAAAGTATTTGTTGTTAACATTCTTTTTTCATTTGGTTTTTCCAGTTATGAGTCCTTTTTTAAAGCTGATCGTTTTGTGTTCATTTTGTTTAGTTCTTTTTTCGTAACAGATTTAATGTTTAGTATAGAGCTTAGAAAAAATTCGCAGTGTGAGATAGGCAAGAAGTAAGGCATGTAGCAACATCAGCATGGCAAAAGGCACTCCTCTAAAGGCAAGCACGGGTAACGACGGGCCATGCTGCTAGTTTATAATATGATAATCAAACATTCAGTTGCATAGTAAAAACTCACACCACTAAATAAATTATTCTAAATATTTCTAATAAAAACCAGATATTATAAACTGAAATTTACATAATACATTTATAGGTGTATTGTGAAAAGATTGACTTGCTTGAAAATCTGACATTGTGTAAGATACATAAAATATGGTCTTTGGTAATCCGATAAATAATACATCTAGTATAAAATCACTGAAAATGGTTATCTATTTTAAAAACTATTGAAAACAGATGCTAACAATTTTTTCAATTACTTTTGTCCTCATTTTTTTTAATATAAAGCAATGGTAGTAATGAATAAGTCCTACTTTGTTAGATATTAATTATTATCAGTAAGTTTTGAATAATTTGTCAGTATAGCTAGTAAGTATGGTGATAAGGCCAACATATTGTAGGTGTTCTTTGGTAATATCTGTTGCTCCAATGTCTTGGTTACTTTTTTGTACTTTAAAGTTGCATAGATTCCAGACAGTTTGTCTTAAGGTATACACAGTCAATTGTCTTAAGTAAACAGTCTGTTCTTGGATATGTCTTTTGTATGAATGAATTTGTTTATAAGATGTTGGAAGTCATCCTATATCTGAAGAATGAATGTAAAATGCAGTTTCAAAAGACAACTTATTTTTGTTTTGCTACTATTTCGTTTTCGGTTTAATTTTATCCTCCAGCTATTGTCTTTTATTTTGTCCATCTTAATGAGGTTAATTTTTATATCTCTCCTAGCCTGTTCTATTTCTTGTTTTATCATAAAGTTGGTAGATTGGTGAAATTATTCCTGCATGAGTGCTAAAACACACATGGACTGCTTTGATAAATTATTACTTTTCTTCAGAATTATTAATTTGAGATTTATCTTACTATTTTTCCAATATGTGAATAGGTATTTTCTGTTTCTGATGTTAGAACTGTAAGTACTAATTGGTTAATTTCAGTTAAGTTTATATACAACTTTTATGCATTTTATTAAAATATGTTAATTTACTTCATATTGTGTAAACACTAAATTTAAGAGAACTCATATTGTTAGAAAAAAAAAGTTTTTTAAAATCATTTAAATTCCCAATATGCCATGGAAGGATTTTTTTATACTGATTACAAATAAAGTAGTTTCTTGAAATTCCAATACTTTCCATTGAGTCATTAAAGTATGTATAAATGCCTTTAGTAAAACATTATTTAAGGAATATATGTAGTCTTTTTATTTTATTTTGAAAATGCTTTAACAGCTTTGGATTTCTTTTCTATCAGACAAACTTTTATTTTTTCTGGGTGACTTTGGTGCTATCTCTTTATCAAATTGTTGTTTGATTCAATGTTATTAAAGTTATTTAGCAGAAACTTAATAGTAACCTTGTTGTTTATACACAAAAAATGTTTACCTGATTCTTTAATATTAGCATGCATTAATTTCAACTCTTATTGATAACTGCATTGTTTCTTTCCATATAAACTGATATCAGACTTTCATCCAGTTGATCAAAAAAGTCATCAATAGCAGATATAATGTCATCATCACTGTGATACTGGTTCCCAGCCAAGTGTGTTTTTTTTTTATCATGTTAAGGAACAGGTGATAGTCAAATCAAGAAAATAGGGAGGGTGATCAACCAGTTCAAATTCACAGTCATGCACAGCAGCTATTGAAACCAAGGACTTTTGTGCTGGGGCATTGTTCTGATGAAACATGTTCCCTTTCATCAGTTTTTTTGGCTATTTGGTCTTGATAGCCTTTCATAACTGCCTTAGCAAGTTGGCTTAGAACTCTCTATTGATGATGTGAGCTTTTTGCATCCCCAAAAACTGAAGTCATCAATTTCCCTACAGATGAAAAGACCATGGCATTCTTTGGAGCAGATGAGGAGTGTTTCCACTGTGTGGATTTTCTCTGGCTCAAAGTGATGGACCCAAGGAAACCGGCTGGATCTGCTTCAAATAATTTCAGATTTTCCCATGATGTGATCAGTTTGGTGTACTTTTAATCAGGTGTCAGAAGATGTGGAGCCCACCAAGCAGAAACCTATGTCATGCCAAGTTCATTGTGCAGAACATTCTCAACTCTCTCACTGGATATGCTAATAGCATTGGCTACTTGATTTATAGTCAGTTGCCTTCTATCCATCACCATGTGGTGAATGCGATCAGTGTTTTCCTTGGTAGTGGAAGCTGCAGGCTGTCCAGACCTTGGATCATCTTCAAGATTCTCCCTTCCTGTTCTAAATTCAACTACCCACTTTTGCACTGTTGATAAAGCTAGAATCCATCTCCTAATGTAGCAAAAATGTCAGCATGAATGTCTTTGGGGGCTAAACCTTTTTTCTGTAGGTACTTGATAACACCATGATGCCAAATTTTGTCCATTTTTAAGAGAAGCCACTGCTACTTACTTTTGAAGTCTTCTTTGAACAGTCCAATGTCAGTTTGCCTAGAAACAATGCAGTTATTAATAAGAAAAATTGAAATTAATGCATGCGAGATTTTACAACTGTAGCATTACTCCTTCATAATCAGCCTGTGAACTTTTCATCCTGCCCTCATAGAATAGCAGTTAGAAAATAAGCTTTTCAGATTTATATCTTATGAAGCAGTAATATATTTCTAGAAGTGCCTATTGCTCTATAGAAAATTAAAATGTTTTTTATCCAGATATGATTTAATTTTTAATTGTTTTTGAGATGTTTTGGTAAGTGGACATATGGTTCATATTTACTGTAGTTATTTGACTGTCTTCATATTGGATAAGGTAAGTAAACGTTTAATATTTGTATTGTGCATACTTTCTTCAGTGCTTGTGATTATTATATGAACTTATTCTGCAAAATAGCATCTTTAAAAAGCATGAACATTCATTAGAGGTTGTTAGCATGAAAGTATGTATACAATATATTATCATCATTGATATATCAAGTCTTTACTAAACTCAATAGACCCTTTCACAGTTGAAGGTATTTCTAGCATTGTGGGTAATGTAGATTTTTAAAGTACTTAACTAATCTTTTTTAATCTTATTCTTATTTCTAGTCTGTAGAAAGTTCAGATTGATTAGAAGGCAGCATATTGCTCTAACTACTAAGTCAAGTTCATTCATGTGTCTGCCGACATTGTTATTGGGAATATTGTTGCCATTCCTTATTCATTATCTGCATATTGTATATATTAATGATTTTTTTGTCAGAACAAGCAATAGACATGCAGACATATGTGTTTCATTGTGTTTTATAAATTATACAAAAGCATTTGATAAAGTACAATATAAAGGACTTGTTAAAAATCCTTGGTCTAGATGGAAAGGTTATACAAATAATTAGCAATTTATATTAGGAGCAAACAACTTGTATGTAAATAGATGATAAGTGAGTATACCAATATGGAAAGAGGAGTGCGATAAGGATCTGCTTTCTTACTGGATTTATTTAACCTGTACAGAGAATTAGAGGACTTGCAAAGATTTATTATTGGCAAATGTAATCTTAACATCATACACTATGTAGATGTTATGGTTGATTACAAATGAAAACTTAAAGAAACATAAGACAAGGTAGTTAATGGAAGTAAGTAGAAAGGGTTATTCATTAATTGGAAGAAGATGGAATACATGATAGTCATAAAAAAATGACAGAGGATGGAAAGTCTGACACACAAATTTGAATATGTGGAAGAATAATGAAAAATGCTTTCCAGAAACTGACTAAGGTACTAAGTGATCAAAGAATAACATAAGAAACAATGTTTAAGCTCTTGAAAGATAAAAAAAATTCCTATGTCACTATACTGCTTAATTGTTTTTTAGTTTTTAATTTTGAACATTTATAATTTTAATATGTAAGTTGGTATTTATATTTGATATGTAAATAACTCCAATAAAAAATTTAAAAAATCACTAAGCATGACTTGCAGCCATAAGTGCTAAAATTTAAATTCATGAAATAATAAATTATTTGATTTAATTTACATTGTGTATGTAAGTTTTGTTGTATCAATCTTTTAAACAAATAAAAGCTGATTGACTAGATTGTACTTTCTCTAACTTGAATGGACTTATTTGCTTTAAAATCAATAGATAATATTTCTATAAATCAAAAAAGATTTTTTTTCTTTATTTTCCTAATTTCAAACTCTGTGTTTGAATTAGTACCTGTAAAAGTGCTTGCCTTGAGCTTATCTACTGTACAAATTGGTTAGAAGCAGCTTTGTAGTTTTTGTAATTAACATATGTTCACTTTAAGTCATAGATCAAATTTAAGATTGCATAAGCATTGTCAACACTGAAATCTGTTGAGTAGCATTGTACCTCTTCAAGTAGATATGTGCCTGGTAATTATTTTAAGCTTTCTGTGATAAGACATTCAAATGCTAACTGGTTAAATGTTATAATATTCATGTGTGTGTTCCCACCTCCCCCTATGGTTTAAAGTGAAGGTGCTGGCCATTGATCAGGCATTGCCATTGGTCTTTGTATTAAAAAAAAAAAAAAAAAACATTTATTTTGGTGGGAATAAATCTAATGAAGGAACTTGATAGATTTGGGAGTAGAAAAATAATTTGTGATGTGATTTCTCTAAATATTGATCTCTTTCCAAATTGTGAAGCTAAATACAAATTTGGAATTAGGAAATATGTTTTGTTTTATATTAAGAAGGAAAAATTAAAAGAAGATTTAACATCAAGCAACCACTTAAATTTTGGTTGAATTAACCAGTTTGAATTGTAAGTGGTTAGAAATAAACAATTCTCACATTGAATTTGAACCTACCACATAGAGATCAGCCTGCATCTAGCAAAGGTAGTAATAGCTAATAATGAGTTGGAGATTAGACAGAAAGCAATTAGCAACAATGAAATGCTAACTGCAAAACAATAAATGATGAAATGCTACCCACGAAACAAAGATGATGAAATACAGCTGATGTTGCTAGTAAAGCCTCCCATTTATGTAGCATTTCAAGACTATTTCCTTGTTTTATTTAAGCATTTAGCAGACTTTAGACAAGCTTTTGGTCCTAGACATAATTTATTGATCTGCATGTCACCTAAATTAATAATTCTTAAATAAATAGACCATCTGATTAACTTAGTTAGGCCCTTCATTTTTTTTATTTGAAGACTAATTACTTTACATTTTATTGATCAGCTTATGTTTTATATAAGTGAGAGAGTCATATTTTATATCTTTCTGATTGTAAAGTATTTATGATAATTGAGTGGAGAAATATTTTTACTTTAGTTTTTGCTAATAGACTTAAGCAGACTGGCATTTATAATAGAACCTCTTGTCTGTTATTTTCTTTACCACTTGAACCAGTTGATATCAATGTGAAATTGGTACTAAATTTGAAAAATGTAGATTATTTCACTCTCATCTTATATGAAAGTTATTTCATTTCTATTAACCAGCTGACTAAACTTATGCTCTCTTTGAACTTCTTATTTAAAGGTGACATGCAAAGCAGTTTAATCAATAAAGTTTGTACAATTAACTGGATAATACATTTTTTTAAAAATTTGCATACAATATTTGAAGTTGGAAATTCAACAAATTAGACTTAGTCATATCCTGCTATATTTTGGGTTTGTCAGTGGTAGTTCTTTGTATTATTTCCTTTGACTACAAGAAAGGTGAAAAACAACACTTTCTAAAATTATTTTGTAAAACTTATTGATCTAATTGAAAATTGAATCTCATAATCTTTTGACAGCACATGTTTTTATTTAATTCAACTATTATAAGCCACGAAATATGGCAAACTTTTTTGTTTTAGTGATTCAAAAGCATTTATTTATTTGAAAGTATTTTATTGTCGTGATTGATGATCTTTCTAATACAGTAATATACAAAATTTTATTATCTATGCTATTGTTATGGTAATTTACCCATGTATACATGAACTCTCTGCTATGGTGAAACACCTATTCCATAGTTAATAGACTCTCCCACCTAATATAAGTAGGAGTAGTAAGAGAAATGAGGGTCAGTCGATGTCAGACGACAGTAGTCGACAGTTAGTTGAATACGAAAGTAATCAGCGACCACAACAAGATTACTCTGCATAATACCTATTATATCAAGTTCCTAACGTTTTGTACGCCGCACTATTTAGGACTGATTTAGTACAAATACAAGCCTCCACTGCGAAATAACTCCACAACACTCTCCCAACTATAAATAAGAGCAGGTATTGCTTTTTAGAGTTTCCAGCAGTCAGCTCTAACAGTTGGGCTGAACATTCTTGCTGTAATACTCTCATTTGTATATGTTTTGTATCACTGTTTCTGTTAAGGAATTAGTTTAACTCAATTCCTCTCTTTGTGTCTTTATTTCTGGCCCCTAACAAGGCCACAACAACTTTGCGATGAGGACCCTTGAGGAACCCAAAAGGACTACATGGAAGTTGTCAGTATTGGTTCTACTCAACAGTACTTGGCAATCCAGAAAATTAAACCAAACAGAAAAAAAATGTGTAACTAACTTATACTGAACTTTCTGAGAATTCATGTCTCTCAGAGAAAAAAATCACTTGTGATTCCCTGAGTAAGAAATTAGTTATTCCAGGTTTTTTTTTCTCCTCAATTAAATTCTTTTTTCGGTTTAATCCTAAAACAAACATGCATGTGGGCAAATCCACCATGCTCGATTTTCTTAAATTCCAGTTTGAACAGCAAAAAAGAATGGAACAAACTGAAAAAGAACGGCTTCAAATTCAAAAAGAAAGTCTCGCATTACAAAAGCAAATGGAAATCAGACAACAAAAACTTGAAGAACTTCTACTTCAAACTCAACAAGAGCAAAGAAACTTGCTTGAACTGACAAACAGGGGGCAAATTAGTGAAAATGAAAGTGCGTTCTCACAAGACACAATCTGGAGCGCAATAGACTATTTTGTATGTTCTCCAGACAAGGATATAACTTTTGCTTCCTATTTTAAAAGGTACGAGGATTTATATGTCACAGATTGTGTGAATTGGGCAGACTCTAAGGTTCGCCTACTACTTTGAAAACTAGGCACCATAGAGCACCAACTTAGTGAACTATATTTTACCCCATAAAACAAGCGAATTGACATTTACCAAAGCAGTTAAACTTCTTACAGAACTTTTTAGTCCTAAAACTTCACTTTTTCATAAGAGATGGAAGTGTATGAATTTAACCAGAAAGTATAGTGAAGATTACATTCACATCAGTCATGAACAAGCATTGCAATGATTTTAAACTGTCAGCATTGAGTTTGTATAATTTCAAATGTCTGATATTTGTTCAGGGACTCATTTCATCTAAAGATGCTGAAATTAGATGTAGAGTTCTGAACAAATTGGAAAATGAGCCAAACCTTACTCTCCAACAAATAGTGGAAGACTGTCAGAGATTCGTGAGCATACGCCATGATTCGAAAAACATCGAGGAATCTGGCATAGCACACATAAGAAAGTTGCACCAAAAGAAAAAACAATCTAATTCTCCCTCTAAATCAAACCAGTCCAAAAAGAAACAAGACAACTTGCCTCCTAACCCATGTTCTGGTTGTGGGTCACTACATTGGTATAAGGATTGCCCTTACCGGAATAAGAAGTGCCTAACTTGTAACCGTATCAGCCACAAGATCTCATACTGACGAGTGAGAAAAAATGTTAATAGCTGCGTAAAAACACAAAATCGGATGAACAAGATGGGTTAAACATTACAAAATAAATGCAAGTACAAATCCTAAATAAAAATATCAAATTACAGTTGGATTCTGGATCAGATTTGATAATCATAAATCTACACATTTGGAAAAAGTTGGGAAAACTAACCATGCTAAGATCTAATAAAATGGCCACGTCCACGACAGGGGAGAAAATCAAGTTTGAGGGAGAACTTATCACAAATGTAACTTTTCATGGAAGGATGTTAAAACTAAAAATGTATGTATTAAAGAATACAGAAGATTTATTTGGCACTGACTAGATAGAGAAATTTAAGTTGTGGGACATGCCAATTAATTCATTTTGCCCAAAAGTCAAAAAGCTGATCACCGAGGCAAAAAATTTAATAAAAGATTTAAAAGAAACTTTTCCAGATTTTTTTTCTCGGGGCCTTGGTTGGTGTAATAAGATGACCACAAAATTTGAGTTAAAAGATGACATTCAGCCAGTGTTTAAGAAAAAAAGAAATCTGCCTTTTGCCTCTTTACCACAAATAAATGAAGAACTCGACAGACTAGAAAGAACTGGGGTCTTGTCGAAAATTGAATACAGTCAATGGTCTTCACCAACCGTCTATGTGAAAAAGAAGTCAAAGGAGATCCGGATGTGCACCAGTTTCTCAATGGGGCTTAATGCTGTACTCAAAGACTATCACTATCTTTTACCAAGCCCAGAAGAAATTTTCATGAAACTAAATGGGAAGATTGTTTCAAAAATTGACCTCAGTGGCACATATCTGCAAATACCGGTAGAGGAAGAATGTTCTAAGTTGCTCTGTATCAACAACCATCGTGGTTTGTACAAGTTCCAACATCTGCCTTTCAGGATCAAGGTTGTGCTGGCAATCTTCCAACAAGGAATGGACACTATGCTGAGCGGTCTTAACTTTGTGGTTGCATATTTGGATGACATATTAATAAACAGCCAAAATTTAGAAAAACACAAGGAACATATTCATAAAGTTTTCTCAAGAATTCAGGAGTACAGGTTCAAATTGAAAGAATCCAAATGCGACTTCTTTATGGAGAAGATTAAATACTTGGTGCACATTATCGACAATGATAGCAGAAGATCAGACCCAAAACGGGCTACCGCAATCAAGGTCATGCCAGCTCCTGAAAACATTTCTGCATTACAAAGTTTTTTAGGATTGACAAACTACTACCAAGTGTTTATACCTAATATGCACAACATACATGCTCCTCTAAACGAACTTCTGAAAAAAAGACAAGAACTAGAAGTGGACACCTAAATGCCAGGAAACATTTGTCAAAATAAAAGAAGTCTTGACGTCGAACTTGTTCCTCACTCACTATAACCCAGATCTGGACATTATAGTTGCCAGCGACGCCAGCTCATATGGCACTGGAGCATGTATTCTGCACAAGATGCCAGATGGATCTCACAAACCAGTTGCTCATGCATCAAGAACACTTCTTCCTGGAGAGGAGAACTACTTCCAAATTGAGAAAGAGTTGTTAGGGATTATTTTCACAGTAACAAAGTTTCACCAGTACATTCACAGTAGACATTGCAGATGGACCATAAACCATTACTTACCATTTTTAGTTCTAAAAAAGCTCTGCCTATGCATACAGCAAATAGACTACGGAGATGGGGAACAGTCCTCTTAAATTATAATTTCAAGATGGAGTTCCTACCATCTAAAAAACTCTGTCATGCTGACTGACTATCCAGATTAATCCTGAAACACAGGGAACCTCTTGAAGATGCTATGATTGCTTCTTTTTGAACAGAAGGAGAAATTAAAACCACATAATGCAACACAGTAAGGGAATTCCCTGTAACTCTCAAACAAATCAAGCGAGAAGCTCTAAACGATGAGTTTATCAGGCAAACCAAAACCAAAATTCGTGAAAAGGACCGACACACTTCAGATATTTTCTCCTTATGTGACAAAGTACTGCTATATAGTGAGTGAGTCGTTATTCCCACAACACTACAAAGAAGAATTCTGAAAGATTTCCATGTCAGCTACCCAGGGATTACAAGGATGAAAAGCTTTATGCACAGTTATGTGTACTGGCTGAACATGGACAAGGATATCAGGAAACAGTGTAAAATCCTGTAAAGGCTGTGCCTTGGCAGCTAATGCACCCCTCCAATCAAATATAGTCCTTGGCCTAAAATGGACCAACCATGGTCCTGAATACATGTGGACTTTGCAGGCCTGCTAGACGGATTCTACTGTCATGAAACTTCTCCAACTGGGGCTCACTCCTGGTGAGGTTGACAAGTATTAAGTCACAACACTTATATTATACCCACTGCCTGGACAACGCTGAGTGAATTGCTGATATTGGGTTGGACAATTTTATAGGATGTCACTCCACCACAAGCGAATAGGGGAAGATGCAACACAGAACCTTTGAGTGACCAAAACGAAGATACCACAAAACACACGATTAAAAGTATAAGCTCCTTTTATTAATAACCCCCAAAAAACAATTAAGCAGAAATAAAACTGGACTGAGAACAAAATGTTCACATCTCAACAATTGGGGAGGGGGGGTAATTCACCTAATTTTGGTCTGGAAAGATGTGTGCCATGAAATTTTCTTTAAAATGTTTGTGTGTGCATTCTACAGGCTGGGTGAAAAGAAAAAATAAAAGTTTCTCTTTTTCTTTTCTTTTTTTTACACTTACAATTTATCTCTCTCTATCCTTTTTTTTTCTTTTTTGCCTTTTCATGGTATCGCTGATTCTCAGACGATTAATTCTTTTCAGCGCAATGTTCTTTCTCTTAAAATCTTTTTTTCTTTTCTTTTTCTATTGCATGTTTATCTTCTTATTCTTTATTTTATAACTTGTGTTATTTCTCATCGAGAATGAAATAGGTTACTGAGGTTGGCTTCTTCACTGTCTTTCATATTCTCGCATTTTCCATTTGTCAATTTCAAGTGTAGCAATGCATGGCTGGGGCAGATTTTTCCGTTTCCTTTCTTCGTATATCTTCTATGCTTATCATTAAACTCATTTTTGTTCTTTCAGTTTTTTGCGAACATTCAATTCTGGTTTAACAAGCCATATTCTTCTTTCCTCGTGATCTGATTCAAACTTCTCAGGATTTCTTCCTTCGATGTATTTGTTCCATTCAGATTCTGTTTTCACTGTCAGTTAAGAAACAAAAGGGTCAAAGTTTCTTGTATCTTTCTGACTGTTTTCATAAGCTTCTCACTTGGCTTGGGATGTTAGCTTACATTATTCACCAAATAACAGGCACGTCTTTTTACAACTAGAATTTTCGGCCAACTAAACTTACAATAAATTTCTACTTGTGGTCTTGGACTTCTTGCTGTTTCGCACCATACAAGAGCATCGACCAATCAGCATTCTGCCCTTATAACAGCTGTTTGTTGCCAAGGAGCTGTTTGCAAGCTTATTACTATTAATAACAAGACTGTTTTCGGGGTGCTTGACAATCGCCAAATGACTTGCATGTGACCTTAACACACTTTAATTTCCAGATGTCTCGTCTATATCTGGTGGTTCGAGTGAGAGAGAGGGATTCTACTTTTGAGGAAATATGAATTCGACCTCCCCAGGGTCCAAATTCATAACATATCTTATAGCAGTAGATAGTTTTTTTTTAAATGGTCTGAAGTTCTTAGATGTAAAAAACCAATTATAGAAGTTATAATCTATTTCCTCCACAAACTGTTAGCCAGGTTTGGGGGTAGTTAATTGTCTAGTATCTGACAATAGAACACAATTTACGTCAGGCGACATTAAGGATTTTTGTGAGACCTTCCAGATCAATCATATCATGATCACCCCATATCACCCAAGGCCCAACAGGCTTTGTTTGATATTTGCTGAAAAGAGCCCCGAAGAAAGTTAGGGATACACCCACAGAAAAAGCCCTACAACAGTTCCTTCAGATGTATAGAATTACACCCAATGACAACACGCCATCATCATTACCCCCAGCCAAGGTAATGTTTGCGTGTAAAATCAGGTCTGTGTTCAACAAGCTACTCCCCAAACAAACAAAACCTGGATGAACAAACACTGTACCAAAAAAACACTACCAACCCGGAGAGAAAGTTTTTTTCCAGATGTTTCGTGATGATAAATCTTTCTGGGAAATGGGTACAATTGAGAAAAGAGTAGGAAATATGATTTATATAATTAAAAGTCCCCAGTTTACTCACAAGAGACATTTGAACCAAATCAGGAAATGCCTGTTTGATGATGCTGACAGCAGTCCTCCTGAAGAGAAAGATGTAATGGATGTCATTTACGATACTTTTGACATGCCATTACCACAAGCGGCCTCAGAGCAATGCCGTTTGAAGAGGAAAAGGAAAATGATGGACTTAATCATTGCTAACTCAAAGAAAAAAGGTAGTGAGACTCCTACGGAGTTAATACTTAGGAGTGGGAGTGTTATGGTACATGAACACATGGACTCTCCCAGCTATAAACAAGAGCAGGTACTACCTTTTAGAGAGAGAAGTTTCCAGCAGTCAGCTCAGACAGTCGGACTGAACATTCTTCCTGTAATACTCTCGTTTGTATATGTTTTGTATTACTGTTTCTGTTAATATATTAGTTTAACTCAATTCCTCTCTTTCTTTGTGTCTTTATTTCTGGCCCCTAACAAGCCCACAACAGCTATGCTGATGGTAACCAGTAGTAATATTATCATATCTTATTTCACTTTTAAACTATCTGAGAATTATTGTGATGAAAATGGAAAAAGTACTATATGGTAAAATAGCATCCCAATATTTTATAACCTGGATTTTATAACATTTTTATCACAATAATTCTCGATGAAACCATTTGTTAATATTTATTTTTGGAAACTCCTTTTGGAGGTTAGGGCCAAAACCACACCATTGCTGCTGCAGTAGTTTTGGTAGTAAGTAGGTTTTTGTGTTTGGATTCAGAGTTGTACTTCTAGACTGGTTTTCCAACCAATGTTAGAGATTCCAGTCTGTGCTGCTCTTTACACATAGATGGGGGAGAAGAAATGGGTTCATACTTTATTCAAGGTCATTAGTCTTGAGTGAACACAAACTATTAGGAAATTTGAATTTGGTTTGCTGATTCCATTTTCCATGTTATTAACCATCCTGCCTCCAAACTGATAAAACCATATTTAATAATGTACAGCATTGAAATTTTTAGTTATCAATGTGATATTGAAAGTATTAGACATTAAATTTCTGTTTAAATAGCATTTATTACTCAATTGCTCCTTGATAAATACTTTGGAGTAATGTATTTACTGATAACAAGTTTATAAATACTAGATATGACAGTTTGATTTCCAGAAAGCACTATCTTTCAGGAAATTTTTCCCATTCCCAAATCCTCTGTACCATTTTACTATTGATATTCTGTTCTTCTGTTATCAGTTGCACTCATCAAGGTTTGCATTCTATTTACATTTGCATCTTTGTGTTTTTAGCTGGCCACATTCTTGTGTCATCATGCACATTGTGCCATTGAAAAAACCCAATTTCTTCACAGCATGTTCACCTTAAGCCATTCTTAATCAGGCTAATATTTTACAAACACTTTTACCAATATTCTAAACAAATGATACTAATCTGTTGCTCTAGATTACTTTCATTTATTTTCTGCCAATAACATAGCATGAACATGTACAACTTTCTCTACAGCTTGGCAGTGAAAAGCTCATCTTGTCTGCATTTAAAGAAAGCAGAAGGTGGAACATGTCTGCATATGTTCCACCTAACTCATTATTCCAGTTACATGTTGTATTCATTCTGGGAATAAAATTATCACACTTTACTCAGGTTAGTTTTGGTATGAGGCAACAAGTAAGGGACACTTAGTAAGAATTGAACACTCTACTCAGTAGTAATCTTGTGAATATTTTAGTTTTATTTTTCATTAAAACTTTGAAGAGGGACAGGTTTTGGGTGGTATACATTATTGATGGATTTCCCTATTTGTTAACTTGCTAGCCATTATACCATGATATAGTGCATACACACACACATTGTTTGTGTGAATTTGTGAAAAAGATAATAGATTAGCAACTCTTACTCTCTTCATGTATATGGTATGAATGGAAATCATCTAGGCATTTAATATTAACAAAAAAAATAATTAAAAACAAAGCCTGCCTAGGGCAATGGTACACTATACCTCTTTAAAGTAATCTTGTGAATTTTTATTTTTTATTAAAACTTTGAAGATGGATAATTTTTTGGGTGGTATGCATTATTGATGAATTTCCATATTTGTTAAATTATTACAGGCCAAATTTTTCTCTCTAATGATTTTCAAAATAATTTGTTGATATATCTTTGGCTCAGAGTTTATTGTCAATTGTGCTTGCTTAGTAGCAAAGATAAAATTGTAAATTTGGAAACTAATTCTATTTGAATACTTTTAGTTGTAGTTGCTTTTAGGATAAAAAAATAGCTTCAAATAAAAACAGAAGTTTAAAAACAAAAGATTTAAAAGTAAAAAAGGAAATATTTTTGTATAAATTAGAATTTAAAAAGCATAAAATATATTATAATTCTTTTTATTTATAGTCGGTTGTTTTTGTTGTATGAATATTGCTTTGAAGATCATAAGTCTTATGATACTTGAAGCAATACTTGTATAACAAAAACAACTATCTGTAAATAAAAACAATTATAATTTACGAGCCTGCATCCTAAAATATTTTAAAAAGAAGAAATATACACACACATCATGACACTCTTTGCCTATGTCACTATACTCACTAGCTCTACAAAACTCGCCATTTATTACTACCTACCTTGATGGTCCATATTTTTTCTAAAATGAACTTTGTATAATTTCTGATGGAATTTTTTCCTTGTCCAAGAAGGATTATTTATAATTTATAAAAGTTGATCAATAAAATTAATTGACACAAAATGTATATTGTCTTTTATAACATTTGCCTTAAAGAACATTTTGCTGCCTAAATATACAGAATATATATATATATATATATATATATAAATTAAAGTTAATAAATTTAGCTCTACAATGAAGATAGTTTGAAATTATATTTCCTACAAGTGAGTTCATTTTCAATAATAGCCTGTGTTAGAAAGTGGGCAACATTGTCCCATTGCTTTCTTATTAGTTTGTCAGTATGAGGTATGATAATTGAATTGAGAATAAAATTTATCAAAATTCAGCCCTTATAAAAATTTTAGATAGAAAACCTAATTTTTTTTTTTGAAGCCCTCTATACGAAACTAAATAAATTTCCTCATTATTTTAGCTTCACTTTCAGTAACCTAGTTCTTATCAAAATTGTTGCTTTTAATAAAGCCTTTAATAGGACTTAATATCAAAGGCGAACTAGATAAGTGGTACCATTTATAATGTAGGCAAGTATGAATGCTCAGCTAGAACCATTAACATTTAAAGCTCTCTTTCTCTGAATTAATGTAGTATGCAAGATTTATCTGCAAAAGTAGTTATAAAGTGCTAAATTGGGTTATGAATGCATTTCAGCTCATAATTTCATTTATATACAAATTCCAAAGAGGGTTGTAACAGATAGTATGATTAGACCCACATCTTTATTCATTGTCTTTTCATATCAGCTGTTATTCCAATATAAAGTGACTTTAATCCTTTCACCTAGAAGTATATCAATTTGTAACTAAATTGTTCAGTTCATTTAATCTTCATACATGCAATCATCTGCTTATTGGCCATTCACATAATATTCTGCTCGTCTTTGCGTGGAAATCTTTTCTCTTTGCATTTAGCATAATTGATATGTGGACATTATTGTACACTTGCTCAATTCTTAATTTTCTTTAATCTTTAATAAAAGTGTAATTGTTCCAGCTTCTTTTTCATATATACACAATAATAATATTACACTATGTGTTCCAAACCTCCCTAGTTTACACAGTGAAAGCATGTCAAAATAGTGAAATTTCCTTCCATTTCAAGTGCTGATGTCTTTATTTGATGTTTATTTTCAAGGCTATTTTGATAAAATTAATATCTAAACAAAATTGTTTCACTTTATATAGATACAATTCTTTCTTGTGTGATGATTTGTTTTTATTCCACATCTCTTTAAATTATGTCCGTATTTCAATGGTAGTGTTATAAAATAAAATAAGACATATCTCGGCTGATTTACAGGCAAATACTCAAGAGCGAGAGCCGGATGTGAATGGGACAAAGCCCCGTCACAAAATGACCATTATCTTCGTTTACAAATGTTTCTGACACACGAGTTCTGGTCGAAAAATAAAATAATATTTAAAGTGTTCTATTTTTCGTCCAATAAAAATGCTTCCCTCCTAATTATACTCGCTTTGTTTTTTGAGCCTGTTAAGCCATAAAAAAACGCTATAAAAGGGGTCACACGGAAGTTCAACCGGCAGTCCACAGGTGGCCAGGGAACAGACCTGTCACGGTCAGTAGCTGTCAGCAGGGGAGCATCAACCACCGTCAACATGTGTGAACTACTATGAGAAATCGACCTAGATCCGAAGCCGGCTTCTGAACTTTACCACAAGGTAGCTGTCCCAAACCTTCATGTTCCTGTTGAAATAAACCACGTAAATCTATTTCTACTGTTGTCATATTTCTTTCTTGCAACCATACGCTTGTCTATAACAGTAGGCACTTCTTTTTCTGTATTTTCAAAGTTGACAATTTCATAGTGGTATTTTTCAAACTTGTGTCTTGAGTTGTGTCTCCCTACACATATCAAAACAGTCCCGTCTTAAAAAAAAAGCAAAAAAAGAATTGTCAGTTTGGTGGGCTAAGTTTGGAAGTTTTCTTTCACAAAAAATTCAAGTTGAAAAATTTAGTGGATGAAATACCAGAGAAATTCAACTCTTAAAATAATGATAATTGTGTCTTCTTTTACAGTAATGTCTCTTCTTTATTAATTGGTTGATATCATCTCTGCTTATACAACTTGAAGTACACACAAATCAAAAAGAGAGTATACTGCATTCATTTTGTGCAAAACCATTAGGTTAAATGATGCATTGAAATTTGAATTGCTAAGTAAATGAATATCACCAGCTGAACCCCGTTTTAAATCAAACTTGTTTCATTGATGGATTTTACACAATTTAAATGTTTTTTCAGATTTTCTTTAATGATGCATTTTAAAACTGTAAAAAGTACTTATTGCATTTTGTCCAAACTATCACTCTTGAATCACTTTGGCCTTGGCTGTTGTTTTTATACAATATCTTTAAAATAATATCAAACAATTCATATAAAATAAAAAATATATAAACTGGACATATTTTTAATTCTTTAAATTTTGCACTCTCACATTTGTCCCTAAAAAAAATTAAATAAAACATTTTAAAAAGTCTTCATTTTTCCTTTTAATGTTCATTCATTTCATTTACATTCATGGCTGCCAATATTGTCATAAATTCTTGGGATTTGAAGATTAAATTGAAAATTTATTTACACTTTCTTAAAAGTAAAAATGAAACCAGATACTTTTTATAAAAAATAAATTGAACTGGATGTATGTTTTAGCCTAACTTTGGCACATGTGTCTATAAAGAATTGAAATGTAATTAGATAGTTTTTAAACTGTAATCAGTTTACTTTTTTCTCAAATTTTTTTATATGATTTGTTTACTAATTTTATGGATTAGGTTCTATTTCACTTGTTAAAATGAAATTGCTATACTTTCTTAAAAAAATAAATAAAAATGACAAAACAATAAATGCACTATAATTCTTCAACTTTTCCAAATATTAGTTGTCTATATTTTTTTCTTAAGCCATTATAGAAAATAATAAGTATGATATCTTTTTTTCTTTTAAGTGGGTATCTGTTCATTTTTTTTTTTTTTTTTATGTATTAATGCTTTCCACACCAGCACCCCCTATTCAGGTGATTAATGAAATTAACATCAAATCTTCTATTCAGTGGATGATGAACTCCATAGCCTGAAAAGTGGAAAAGCAGATTGAAGGAGACTTCAAATTCCTTGTAATGTATGCTAAAAACTGTGATGAAGGGAACAGATGTTTCACTGCTATTTTTTTTATCTAAGTTCACTTCTATTGGAACAACATTTGATTATTCAACCAACTCTATCATTTTTAATGAGAAAGAACATTTTTAATCAGTCGAGGTCAGTGGGTTACAGTATACTATTACTCAAACTTCGAGCAAATCATTGATATTACATCTCCACCCAATGCTGTAATCAAAGTTTTAGTTTCAACAAAAAGGCAGAAATGATATTTTTGATGGCCTTTGTTGGATGTGGCATCAACACTTGTTTTTAGATGGGATTTTGCAAATATAATGGCACTTTTAAGTGATGATAGTATATGGAGTGTTTCAAGAATATTAGTTATAGCAGAGGCTTGTAAACAAATTGAAACTGCAAATCACCATTAGAAGGACCATTCTAACCGGTCAGAAAGTTTTTTTCATCAGTTCAAATGAATGTATATTTATTCATTTAATTTTTTTTTTAGTTTGAAGATAAATGAGTTTAAAGCTTTGTAATATGCATTTGTTTGAAAGATTGATCGATGATTACATTTCATGAAACAAAATTTTTCTAAGTTTTGTAGTCATTACTGTAACTTTCCTTTTTTCACTGGTTAAAAACTGTATAATTTCACAAATTTTCCAATATTAGATACATCTATGACAAAAGTTATATTATAGAGAAAAGAACTGTTTTGTTGAATTCCTTATTCCAAAATTTGTAAGGTTTCAAAGTTTCAGGCATATACCTCCAATGGAAATGTTTTTTTATGGCAGGTTCAGGATGGTATATGTTTGACCTGTTTTTTTTATTTACTGTCAAGTTGTGTTTTTGGCAGTTTTTAATGGTGTAAATATGAGTTTTTTTATTGTTATGCTACTGAAAAAAATTTGCTTTATCTTTGTTGTGCTAGCAATGAGTTACAAGACATTAACTGTTGAAGTAAAACATAATCAGAATTGCCCTTCTTTGTGTGCCATGTCTTAACTATTTTGCCATCCTGGATATGATGATAAACTGCATCCGTATCCTAGGTAAGACGATAAACTACATCTGATCAGGAGGTTTTGAGGAGCATGGAACCACCTCTTAATTGCTGGTGTTTCCAGGTCCACTCTGACCCAGGGTGGTAGCACCTGTTAGAGTTCCAGCTATGGGCAAATAGTTAACACCCAAACTTGGGTCAAAATACTATGAAAGTGTAAAAATAGGTTTTAATACCAGAATTACTTTGTAAAAAAAATTATTACCAGCCATAATTTTTTGAAGGAAAAATTATTATCAGCTATACTTTAAAAAAAAAAAAAATTACCAGCAATACAAACAGCTATACATTTTTTGAAAAAATATTACCAGCTATACATTTTTTGAAGGAAAAATATTCCCAGAAATACATTTTGAAAAGAAAAAAAAAATTACCAGCAATAAAAATTGTCAACATTAAATAACCCATTGAGGTTGATATGCTGTAAAACAAATCAAACCAAACCAAACTGGGGCTCAAAACTCTATGAAAGTGTAAAAATAGGTTTTAATACCAGAAATACTTTGTAAAAAAATTATTACCAGCAATACATTTTTGAAAAGAATATTACCAGCGATACATATTTGAAGAAAAAAATATTACCAGAAATAGGTTTTTTGTAGGAAAAATATAACCAGAAATAGTTTTTTTGTAGGAAAAATATTACCAGAAATAGATGTTTTTTGAAGGAAAAAATATTACCAGAAATAGATTTTTGAAAAAAAAAATATTACCAACAATAAAAATTTTGTTGGCATTAAATAATCTATTGAGTTTGATATGCCATAAAGCAAAGCAAACCAAACCAAACATAACTATTTTGTTTTTGAGAACACAATTTTTCTGAATGTTTATTGATTCCTTTGCTATTAACTTTTTTTTTATTTTATGACTACTTATATGACCAACTTTGAATGGTCATTTGGTTACTCATTGAGTTACCAAGATAAGTTTGGTACTGTTTGTGCTTCATTTTGTCAAGCTCTCTATGTCTGTATTATAAGTTTTTAGATAAACTGAAAGTAAAATTTTAATTTGGGCTATGTAATTACACCGTATCTTTGTATTATGGATTTATGCATTGATTGAAAAAGAAATTATACTATGACTTTGTTGTTTTTTCTTCTTGATGAATTATGAGCATTTTGACTGGGGCATTGGGAACCTCAGATGTCTTGAATTTTTAAATCTTGTATGTCAATTACCAAACTACTTGTCAATAGTATGGCTGCTGTAAGAAATAATACTGTAAGTAATCAGTTAATAATTCATGTGAATATTGCTAAAAAAATTCCAAACAAAAATAAAAGTAATTCAAGAATAAACATTTGCTCAGTATCCTTTGGCTTTTGGTGCTAAACTGAGAAAAAATGGAATTGACTAGAATGGCTTTAAAGAACTGGAACAGAAGTGCAAAGTAGCAAAAACATGCTTCTCAGTAATAATCAGTCACAGAATATTCTGATCTGACAAGGGTTGCAGATACTTTAGAGATTACTATTGAGTGATTGCACTCAAATAGGTAATAAAATGAACACTTTGGAATTCTGAAATCTAGTGTACAATGACAGTTTTATTTGATTGCCCATTAGTTAACAGCAGTGTTAATTGGTTCACACTAAACACGGATGCCAACATAACTCTGTTCACCTGTCTGATTGCATAGCACATCACCTCTCTGCTGAGCCATGTTTTATTGACACTAAGGCTGACCTGTTTTAAAACAGCTGTGAAATTATTTAAGAAAAAATAATAGCTGTTATCAATATCACTCATATAAACACACTTCTATTTCAACAGAGATACCTGTTATGTTTTTTACTGCATTCATATTTATCAAAGGCAAAATGTTTTTAAAGTAAAACATAATGAATGACTGCACAGGTCTTTAGATTATTTATTGTCAAGAGTCAATTACTTCTTTATGTCTATTGTGCTTAACTTGTGATGATAATAAGAGTATGGCAATATTTAACCTCATCTACTATAGTTAATCTTTAAAAACAATAAGCAACTAAATGTTGAAGCTGAACAAAAGTCAAAACATTCATTGCTCATTTGTTTTAGTGCAGGTACAAAACTTATTTAAAGAGTGTATGACATATGCCTGTGCTGATTGCTGCTTAATTGGTGTAATTAGATGCTTTTTATCAGAGATTATTTTAACTTGGATACAAACATATATTTACCTAAATGTTTGCATTGTCTAAAAAGAAATTAAGTTTTCCTTCATTTGTATTTTGTGTGGAAACCTTTGATATCTTTCTTGGAAAATGTGTTTTTCTGTTTAATTTTATTATTTAATAAATAATTAGAGTATCTTAAAATAACATTACTCATTCAAGCAAGTCATGCTGATTCATCTTTTATCAAAGTTATAAGATTTCAGGAACTATTATGGCTTTAAGAAAAAAATTATCTGTTCTTAGGGAACACCTGGTAATCGACTTTGTATCCACTTCTGCAAAAAGAGCAGACATAATGAAGGATTGCATATTTTAATGATATGTAGAAATATATAAGGGCTATTTAGATTGATTAGCTACTAATCAGAATTTCCTTGTGATTAATTCCCTTTTATGACTTAACAGTTACACAATACATTCTCAAAATACTTTAAAATCAAATTGATTTACATTTGTTTGAAGATGTATTTCTGTACAGAAGTCATTTAAAATATCTTACAAAAGGGAATGTCTAAAAAAAACTAGTGTAAGTAAAACTGATTGGTTGGATGGATTATGAAAATGGAGAACAATTTCTTTTGCTCTTACAAAGATTTATTTTTATTCATTGATTCTAGTTGTTTAAAGATTTTCTTTTTATCATTTCACCCCAAGCAAGACAATAAAGCTACTAGGATGTAATGGGTTACTGAGAGTTAAAGAAACAGAGAGTACAGAAAAGAACATGGACAGATGACAATTGACATTGCATTTAAATTATTGAAGATCATAATTGACAGAAAAACAGGATGGTAGAAGAGTTCCACAAGTGTGAAATGCAAGAGAAAGCACAATTAGCATTGAATTTATGGATAAAACTAGCAATTTCAAAAGAGAAATTCTTACACCAAGCTACCAATCTAGTACTGTGCTTAAATTTGTGAAGGTTGGTCCTAATGAGGAAAGCTCATCAGAACAATTACCATGAAAATATTTATAGAAGTTGCAAAGTGAAGCTATGTTAATACAGCACATTTTTAAGGACAATTGTAGGGATACTATCATCATACAAAGTTACTTATGATGAGTTGAGAGTAGAATTAGAAGAGAATTTGCTGGCAAATCATTGTGCTTTATTGGTGGAAGATTATAGCACTTCAAATTGATTGAAGAGAGGAGGGATTGTAGGCTTACCCTTATTTAACACACTCATGAGAACCAAACTTTTCATTTTTCACTTATGTCGAGTGACCACAAAGATGCATCTGTTGTGATCAGAGCTTTCACGTTGGTATAGTTGAAAAAATTGATTCTTGTGAGCTATAGTGGCTGAACATGCTGGTATGAACCAAGAAGATTATAGTTTTATCTTGATAAAATACAAATGCCTTGATGCCAGCTTTAACCCAAGAATAAACTTCAGAGGCACAATTTTCAGTAGGAAGACTAAAAATTACACTCCAAGGAGCATCGTCAAAAAAATTGTGATATGAATCCCAATCAGGACATTAGTAGCAGTAAGAAGTTTTTTGAATAGAGAGTTCTTGTCTAACGGATGAATCAAAGGAAATATTAACAGACACTACAGAATAATTCAAATTGCCAAGAGGACAAAGTAAAGCATGACAAGTCAGGGGAGGAGGTAAGGAACTTAAGGCAACACTAGAGAAACATTACTATAGGTAGCTTTAACATGAGACTAAAATTATGGAATTTTTTTTTTTTACTAAAGAAAAACTATACTTTATACTTCAAATTGATACTGTTTCATATGAATGGTATGAAAACACAAATAGTTTTCTTTTCTATGAAAGACAATAAATTGCTTCTAAAAATAAATATGTATCTATGTATAAGTGATAATGCTTTATTTTCATATCTCCTCGTTGGTACCAACATTTTAAGCACTCATTTAAATTAACAGGGAAATTCCTGAAAAGTGGCACAGAATTATTCCAAGTTGAATGTTCAGTTGATATCCATGTATTCAAATTTAATTTTCAAACATTTTTTAAATTATCAAATTTAAAAATATTTTGTCTATTTCTGCTCTACAAGATCATACATATGAGTATTATTATCTACGAAATACTATATACAATTGATTTGGAAAAAGTGCAGATGAGTACCAGTTCTATCATAATCAAAATCGCAATGAAATAAGATTGGATTTGAACTAATCATTTTTTCATCCTAGGAAATTTATATATTGATATTAAAAACTTTTAAGAACTACAAAATTTCTATGATACTAATATATTAAATAATATTCTTTATAAACATTGTTTACGACCTTGGCAACTTCACTGCCATTATCTTTGTTGATCATTCTCTTTGGCTTCACTACATAGATCATTAGTAGCTTGATGCACTCTTGTGAAACTGCTTTTTGATCATTAATATCTTTGTAAGTGCAATGATGTTATGAGTATTTTGGCTATTATCGTCAGATTGATATTGTGAGAATTCACTAACACATAGTAAGTCAAACAAGTATGAAATTGGTTTGTACTAAATTTGAATTTGTATAATATTAAAGATTAAAGGAAAAAATTCTCATCCTGTTTAATAAAGCAATCATTTGAACCTGAAAAAATGTTGTAATTGACAAAAGTATTGGAATAATCAATAGATGCTATTTTAACAATTCTAGTATTAATTGTTGGAATACATATGATATGATTTATAATAAAGCATGTGAAATCTTTACCATTATGAAAAAAGTGGATCTAACAAGTTCACATCTGAATGTATTTGCTCTTACTTTTGATTAGGAAAGCGTACTTAGAAAGCATCTTAGTAAATATAAACAAAGATTGCTAAAATGTTCAATGCTAATTATTGAGGAGTCTTTCAAGATTAAGAAAACATTAATATATGGAATCAACAAAGATATCAATAACAACACTATTTTGACGTTTTATTAGATGAAGAATTGTCAACCATTATTATTAATTTTGACTATTATTTAACTTCCATGTTCATTTTTTTTTTGTTACTTTTTATCTCCACATAGTCTGTCAATTCTATAACTGAGTAGATGTAAATTATTTCATATTATTATCAGCACTTCTAAAATAAAAACATTAGGCATATTATTACAATAAAAGAATTTGATTAAAAATGAATTTTTATCATATGTAATATTTATTTCATAAGCAATTTGTTTTACCTTCTTTTTAATTTACTAGTTGAAAAAACTTTTCTCACTGGGATAATTTGTGCATTGAAACCACATAAAAGACTTATGAAAACATCAAAAAGATAACTAATTTATTTTAAGTCATTGTTCTGATTATTGGTAAATTACTTTGATTTCAAAAAGAATGTATCAGCAATAGTTTTTGCTTCTTTTGCTCCAAATATATTTTAAGTATATTAAAGATCAGAGAGTTTAAGTAATTTTTCAATTTTTGACATCTCTCTAGGATTTGGTACCAAGCCAAAGAGCTGGTTAGTAGAGACATACACATGTGTGTGTGTGTGTGTGTGTGTGTGTGTGTGTGTGTGTGTAGAGAGTGAGAGAGAGAAAGGGTTACCATATGTCCTAGTATAGTTGTTTCTGTCCTATTAGAGATATGTTGTATTTCATTTATTTATTTGTTTTTTTTTTTAAATGAATTTCATAAAAGCAACATTATTGTAGCTGAGTGGATAAATATTTTAATATGATGTTAATACTTCAAAAAGAATAAATTGAATATCACTTGTTTATGGCATAGAAGTATTTGTAAAATAGGATAGCTTCTTTGGTTACTGTATGTGAAATTGTTGTCCCCATATCTCTAAGTACTAGATGGCAGCATCATATTGAAAAGAAATGCATTGATGCTGTCCCTGATAACAAGAATCCAGCTGGTAATCTGTATGCACTCCTCAAAATGCCATATCCATTTGTATGCTGATGCTTAAAGTGGACATCTGAATCACCAGCAGTGCTGCCATCTTCATCAAAGAAATACACTGTTTATGTCACTCTAATGCAATGCTCGATTGTGTAAACATAGTAAACCATTGGCTCAGGTGTAGGAGCAGCAGCAACAAAAGTGACTTGTTTGGATCAGCTGAAGTGTGTCTATCAAATGACCTTTGTTGTTGCTCAATTAGAATGTTTGTGGCATTTTCTAAGTTCTCTTAATTGACTGCATAAAATATATGATGGGAAAATGCATTGCTTATTTTACAACTGATATTTAAAAAATGCTCTGTTGGTCAGCAGAATCACTGTTAGAACTAGTATTCTAAAATAATGTGAAAAGGAAACTGTCAATACAAATATAAAATTAAGTACATAACCAATATATTTGTTAATGAGTAAAAAAATAAAAATATCACCATTTAATAGTCAAAACAATGCTTGATATTAGTAAAATATTTTCTAGATAGACTTAAAACTGTTTTTTAAAATAAAAGTTAATATTCAATGTGGAAATAATTTTCCAGCATAGTTTTAATATTAAAAAGAAATATGGATACAAATAATTTTTTTTCATTTCACTACATTAATTTTACAAATTTATGAAGATTTTAAATTCTTGATTTTTTTTGCTTTTGCTATAAGGAATATAAATTCTAATTTGATCATATGAAAGAAAATGATTCAAAAATCTCAGTAAGAGAACATACAGAAAGCTTCAATTTATAGATTTGAACCATTTAAAATCATTTTAAAAAAAGAAAAAAGGCTCTATAAATGAATGGATACTTTGGTATTAAAGTGACTTATTTTTCTATTGTATCATAATTTGTCATTAAGAAAACAATAACCTAATATCTACAAAAAAACTGAATGCAATTGAGAAATTGAAACATCAACCAAAATTGTACTATATTTTCAAGGTAGATTTATAAATTGGTGTATTCAAAACTTAAAGGCACTTAGTATTTGTGAACAGAAAGGTTATTATTTTTGCAACATTCATCTTCATGTTCTAAAACAAAAAATGTGAATAAAGAGGGAAACCCTGTCTATTCATCCAACCATTGTCTTATAGGTTACTAATTATCAATGATTTTTGTGAAATTTCATTATATAGAATACACTATTTCATGAGTAAATATATCATTGAAATTTAGTAAAATGTTTTTCTTATATAATAAATTATTATGTCCATGGTGTTCTTAACTTCAGGCCAAGTCATAGTGCAACTGGTGGCCTATTTCAATTCGTGTCTTTTCACTGGGAATGAAAATTTTAGTTTTGGTTGCAGTAGTTTGCTTAAGAAATTTTTTGCTTTTTACATTTAGAATAACGTCAACTTATTTAATTGAAGTAAGTATAAGATTTATTAATTTTATTTCCTTTGGACTTGTTATATAATTTTGTTTTCATTGCAAAAACAAACTTTTGTACAAAATGTAATTTAAGTAACTTGGTTTTGTTACTTGGAATTTAACATTTTTTACTTATTTTTTATTCGTAAATGCAAATACATTAAAGGTCAATATTATTTAGTTTTTGTGTCATCTCTATTTGTTTCTAACAAATTAAAAATGCATGTTGAATTTCCTATCACACTTTGTATACCAAAATTTTACGTGATTTAAAGAAATAATTTATAAGTCCTATTTATTATAGTTTTTTTTTCTTACAGATGTTACAAAATTTCTCTCAAGAAGCTTAATTTCACTGTTTTGTTGCTTAATTCTTTCTATATGTAATTTGTGTTTTTCTTTGTAAAAGGTATTTTTTTTTTTAAATTTTCTAATTTATTGTTAAAAAAAAAGAGAACAAATTTAATATTCTATGATTTAAAATTAAGGAAAAATATAATTTGAAATATTTGTTATGTAAATGGCATACGATCAATTTAATCCGCTACTTTTGGATATTGTAAATGAGGTCTACAAAATGTTAATCTTCAGCTAAAAAACTACACATTTTTAATAGTCAATTACTTTCTCAGTACTTCTGTAATCCTAAAAATGTATAATTATAATAAAATAAGTAACAATAGTTACTTTATTTCTAAACTAGCCTAAAAATCGGGCCTGGAACTAAATACAGTTCCCAAAGGAGAAAGTCTGTTTTTGCTTTAAGTTTTTACCCTACAATAAAGTAAGGTTTCAAAAATAAGTCTATAGACTCATTAAATTGTTCCCGGCCACGGAAATCTTTAGTAAAAGGCGAAAGATTTATCCGCAATTCCTGACCGGAAACCAGAGTTGAATGAATCTTAGTCGATTAACACTCATCTATGATCTACATCTCTATGTGAAGAGAAAATGGTGACACTTCAAAGTTTATCATTCATTATAAAATTTCGCTCTTAACGTTTCTCTATAGTCTTTGATAATTTCCCACTCATTATCTATTTACATACGTTTTATTATAAAAGTTTATTATAAATATTTAAAGATATTTCCAAAATGACATATTTATCTACTTATTTGCCTTCATAAAACATAACCTTCACCTTTGTGTCAGTCAGCACACATCCGGAAATGACAACCGCACAGAGGAATTTTATTCCATTTGAAACTTTTACGACAATTTTTAAAATACAAATTTTAATATGTAATATTAGATACTTTTCTTTTAATAGTTGTATCTCTTTTTTTCGAGGGTCCTCAAAAATGACAAATTACTTATAGTTGATGATGAAATCATCGCCGAAAAAACAATTACAAAAAAATGGAACGCGTGTTTTTTTTAGTTTTTAGAGTCGAATTTATTCGCCGTGTTACAATGATAAACAGTTATTAATAATTAATAAGAAATAATTAATCCTACTAAAAATAAATAATGCTACATGTGAATAATAAGAATAAATTTTAGGACATGATCTATTATTATCACTCTACACAGCTTCCTTTTTAAAATCTGTTTTGTTTGAGAAAGATGGGGTTGTCGAACAACGGAGCAATTTTTCTATTTGAATAAAAAAAATAGTTTAAGATTTGAGACATTTTTAATCGTAAAAAGCAAAAACAATTTTACTTCTACCCAGTTCAATGAAAGAAATTAAAACACCATCCCAGACATTTATTTCGTAGAAAAACTAATTCTTAGCTTTTATCATTTATTTTTTATTTTACAATTCGGAGCAGATTTTCGGGAAATGAGTAACATTTTTTTTTATTGATGATTTATCCAAGGAGTCCTGCTTGTTTTTAACTAATAAAAAAAATTCCAAGATATTTTCTTTTCTCAAAATTTAATGAAATTAAGTGGGGGATAACAGATGCAAAAAATATTTTTACCATCACTTCTAAAAACATGTCTAAAATAATTTCATTCATTTGTGAATAAGTTCTGAAAGTTTTATTAAAATTCGTCAATTATTTGATTTTTGCAACAATTTCCAAATCAATGTGTTTTTCACCGGCAGGCGCTAAAAACACTAATCGTAAATAAATGTTACGTCGACCGCTGACCAAAAAAAAAAAAAAAATACAAAACACACAAAAAAAAAAAAACAAACAAGATTTTTAACCAAAATTCCGGACGTGCTAGAAAGGATGAAAAAATTTAATAAAATTATAAAAATAAAAACACTCTAGTCTTTCCTCTTAAAAATAAAATAAACATTTTGACTATAAAACTTTGTTTTTATTAAGTTTGGGGCCTTTTTTTTCATCATGCTGTGCTGGTTTTTCAGCCAAAAAGTGGAGGTACTTACTTTTCGGTTGCATCAATAGTAAATGACTTGACTTGGAGAATTATATATATTTTTTTTATAAATTATAAAATATTAATAAAAACAAAGTAAATATAAAAAAATAAAAGCATAGATTAACTTTGTTTTTGAGACTAGGATTTAAAAAATAAAAATAATTGTAAAAAGAAAGCCAGATAGTTAATAAAAAATGGCTTGAATAAATTTGATGTGTAAAACTTTTTATATGCAATAGCAATGCTGTAGTAAATAGTACCAAAATGAAGCCTGATGCGTTATGAAAAGGATACAAGTGTAAAATTTGTTTTTTAAATTTGTAAAAAATAATGCTTGAGTCTGTGTTGTGGGATGCTGGTATGTTTGGGTAGCAAATATTAGCCATTGCCATTAAGATATTTATTGGACATAAACAAAAATGTACAAGTGTGGCACAAAGTGAAAAAGTGGGGATGGGGGAAAAGCTGATCTTCTGTCTTACAATTAAACTTAACCCGCCACAATCACTGACCCAAACATACCACAGTATTCTATACACCAAAGCAACACATTTTTACTTATACTTCTTACACCCACCATAATACGTTAGAGACTCTATGAAATCCTATCTAGTACCCATATGTACAATTTGTCTTGGGGGT
Source organism: Acanthosepion pharaonis (assembly GCA_903632075.3). Classification (NCBI taxonomy): domain Eukaryota; kingdom Metazoa; phylum Mollusca; class Cephalopoda; order Sepiida; family Sepiidae; genus Acanthosepion; species Acanthosepion pharaonis. The sequence continues at coordinate 95,860 of CAHIKZ030004498.1, read as the reverse complement.
GTGGGGAAAGGCTGATCTTCTTTTGTCTTACAATTGTCTTCACTGACAATTAAACTTTAACATCACATTTTTACCTTCAATCCCACCATAATACGTTAGAGACTCAAACATACCACATATGTCACAATTTGTCTTTACACGGGAAGACATCTTCTTTGTCTTACAATTAAACTTTTTCACTGACCCAAACATTATTCTTTACACGAAGACATCTTTTTACTTGTACTTCTTACACCCACCATAATACGTTAGAGACCACCCCATATGTACAATTTGTCTTGGGGGTGTGGGGAAGACTTCTTTTGTCTTACAATTAAACTTGTACCCATATGTTTACACCAAATTTTTTACTTATCTTGGTGGTGTTAGGGGAAAGGTGATCTTCTTTTTTGTCTTACAATTAAACTTAACCTGCCACAATCACTGACCCAAACATACCACAGTATTCTTTACACGAAGACATCACATTTTTATTATACTTTACACGACGTTAGAGACTCTATGAAATCTTTTACAATTTGTCTTGGGGGTGTGGGGAAGGCTTACACCCACAATAATACGTTCTTTACACGAAGACATCACTTTTTTACTATACTTCAAATCCTAGAGACTCTATGAAATCCTATCTAGTACCCATATGTACAATTTGTCTTGGGGGTGTGGGGAAAGGCTGATCTTCTTTTGTCTTACAATTAAACTTAACCTGCCACAATCACTGACCCAAACATACCACAGTATTCTTTACACGAAGACATCACATTTTTACTTGTACTTCTTACACCCACCATAATACGTTAGAGACTCTATGAAATCCTATCTAGTACCCATATGTACAATTTGTCTTGGGGGTGTGGGGAAAGGCTGATCTTTGTCTTACAATTAAACTTAACCTGCCACAATCACTTGTCTTTTTTATTCTTACACCCACCATAATACGTTAGAGACTCTATGAAATCCTATCTAGTACCCATATGTACAATTTGTAAAAAGGCCTTCTTTTGTCTTACAATTAAACAATCACAATCACTGACCCAAACATACCACAGTATTCTATACACCAAAGCAACACATTTTTACTTATACTTCTTACACCCACCATAATACGTTAGAGACTCTATGAAATCCTATCTAGTACCCATATGTACAATTTGTCTTGGGGGTGTGGGGAAAGGCTGATCTTCTTTTGTCTTACAATTAAACTTAACCCGCCACAATCACTGACCCAAACATACCAGTTAGTATTCTTTACACGAAGACATCACATTTTTACTTATACTTCTTACACCCACCATAATACGTTAGAGACTCTATGAAATCCTATCTAGTACCCATATGTACAATTTGTCTTGGGGGTGTGGGGAAAGGCTGATCTTCTTTTGTCTTACAATTAAACTTAACCTGCCACAATCACTGACCCAAACATACCACAGTATTCTTTACACGAAGACATCACATTTTTACTTATACTTCTTACACCCACCATAATACGTTAGAGACTCTATGAAATCCTATCTTGTACCCATATGTACAATTTGTCTTGGTGGTGTGGGGAAAGGCTGATCTTCTTTTGTCTTACAATTAAACTTAACCTGCCACAATCACAGATTCCCAAACATTTTTTACTTGTACCACCCAGTATTCTTTACACTCTATGAAATCCTATCATCACAATTTTACTTGTACTTTCTTTTGTCTTACAATTAAACCCACCATAATACGTTTCTATACACCAAAGACTCTTTTTATGAACACCCCATATCTTAGTACCCATATGTACAATTTGTCTTGGGGGTGTGGGGAAAGGCTGATCTTCTTTTGTCTTACAATTAAACTTAACCTGCCACAATCACTGACCCAAACATACCACAGTATTCTTTACACGAAGACATCACATTTTTTTACTTATACTTCTTACACCCACCATAATACGTTAGAGACTCCTGAAAAATATCTAGTACCCATATGTACAATTTGTCTTGGGGTGTGGGGAAGGCTGATCTTCTTTTGTCTTACAATTAAACTTAACCCGCCATCACAATCACTTCTTACCCCACCAAACATACTCTATGAAAGTATTCTATACACCAAAGCAACACATTTTATTCTTTACACCAAAGCTTCACATTTTTACTTATACTTCTTACACCACCATAATACGTTAGAGACTCTATGAAATCCTATCTAGTACCCATATGTACAATTTGTCTTGGGGGTGTGGGGAAAGGCTGATCTTCTTTTGTCTTACAATTAAACTTAACCCGCCACAATCACTGACCCAAACATACCACAGTATTCTATACTTTACACCTTAAGACATCACATTTTTACTTATACTTCTTTTGTCTTACACCCACCATAATACGTTAGAGACTCTATGAAATCCTATCTTGTACCCATATGTACAATTTGTCTTGGGGGTGTGGGGAAAGGCTGATCTTCTTTTGTCTTACAATTAAACTTAACCTGCCACAATCACTGACCCAAACATACCACAGTATTCTTTACACGAAGACATCACATTTTTACTTATACTTCTTACACCCAACATAATACGTTAGAGACTCTATGAAATCCTATCTTGTACCCATATGTACAATTTGTCTTGGGGGTGTGGGGAAAGGCTGATCTTCTTTTGTCTTACAATTAAAACAATTAACCCTTTTACCACAATCACATTTTTACCCCCACCATAAAGAGACTCTATGAAATCCTATCTAGTACCCAGTATTTGTCTTGGGGGGTGTGGGGAAAGGCTGATCTTCTTCTGTCTTAAATTAAACACATTTTGACCCAAACATACCACTATTCTATACACCAAAGCAACACATTTTTACTTATACTTCTTACACCCACCATAATACGTTAGAGACTCTATGAAATCCTATCTAGTACCCATATGTACAATTTGTCTTGGGGGTGTGGGGAAAGGCTGATCTTCTTTTGTCTTACAATTAAACTTAACCCGCCACAATCACTGACCCAAACATACCACAGTATTCTATACACTAAAGCAACACATTTTTACTTATACTTCTTACACCCACCATAATACGTTAGAGACTCTATGAAATCCTATCTAGTACCCATATGTACAATTTGTCTTGTGGGTGGGGGATAGGATAAGAACTTTTAAAAATTTGAAAACATCCCTATGAATTTTTACAATGAAAACATGATCTATTTACAACAAAAATAAAATAATGTTAGTAACAGCCCCCCTTACAATCCTCAATTGAAAAAACATCAGTTAACTGGACAAAATTAATGTAGGACTTTAATAATTCAGACGATCATACCACCAAGCACTCATTCTTCCCCACACAACAACAAATACGAAAAACACACTCGAAATCTAAAGGTGCCCTGCATACACCAGAGAACTGACATCTCTGGTCACCTAATGGGGGAGAGGTAGTGAATGACCAGCATTATGTTGCAGGAATCAACAATTTGGATAGTAAATATTTATGGTTGCCTAGATCATTTATCCTGCAAACAATATTGCTAGATTTAGTGTGAGACAATATTAATTTAAAAGAAGTTATAATAAGAATGTGCTTGTTCTTTATGTATGTGTGTGTGTATGTAACAAGCATGTGTGATATACCCATGTGTAATGCATGTGCGCAAGAGTACAAAAGTTAAGAGAAAGAAAACCATGAAAATGAACACACCCCAGTGGGGGACACTTTACCAACATGTAACTACATAGAGTATTTACGTAAAATGTGGCACAAGGCTAAAAAATGAAGAAAAACCTGGTAAAAGAAGAGAAAGGTTTTCTTGGAAAATCATGGACTTGGTCTTTTCTAGAAAGGATAATTTTTAGTTTATAGCTCTGGTGAAGTATTATCACTTAGAGACTGCTACAATGACATGGTTCGAGCAATCTGCATTGAAATTAAAATCAAAATTATGAATGCTGATTAAGACTGACAGTCTCTTGCCACTTGGATGTTTGTGGGATTTATTTGTAACTAGCAGGCTTCACCTGCTTACTTATCACTTTGCAAAGTAAAATATATTCACTACGTGAAATCTTTGAAACAAAAATTTTAAATGAACATTTCATTCATAAATTGGCTTGTTATAGCTAAGGAAAGTTTTAAACACCAACTTGTTGAAGGCCGAGTAAAATGCAAATTTCAAACATTTTTCTGTACTATATGTAAGACAGTATTCCTAAAGAGAACTATTTTTTTAATGAAAATCAAAATAATCCTCAAATAAAAGAATAGTAATGAAAGACATTTAATTAATGAAATTTAAAATCAATATGCAAATTAGTTAAACCTAAAGCCTGATATTGCATAGAAGTAGGTAATATATAATACAGATATTGAGCTTTTAGTGTGTAAATTTCTTGCCTCTTATCCTTTACTTCATCTTTGCAAGACCGGTATGGAGGCAATTGAGTGTTTGTTGACCTCCCTCTTGTGAGGTGGTCACAGACATTGGGTCTGTAAAGAAGCCTGTTACCAGCGTCCATGTCATGGGGTACTGGATTGCCACACCATAGCTAATGACGACCAGCCTCTCCCTATTTCCCCCTCAGCCTTGTGCCACAACGCTGTAGTGTTCAGAATCAATCTCAAATTACTATAGAGTTGGAGCGTTTTAACCCCAGAATTCATGGGAAAATTGAGCTCCAATTACACATTTATTCATATAGGTAATAAAATAAGTTACTTTCATGTTTTATTTCTATTTCCTATTTTTGTTCCAGAATTCATAGTTCTGATATTGTTTTTGTTTCATTAAAACAGTTTTAAGGGAGAATTAATTCAAAGATTAAAATGCATATAACATTTTGTACACCCTTGTTAATGAGGTCAGAGGTGATGGATCCAAAGATTTGCCAAATTACTGTAACAGAGAATCTGGTCAACCCAATAAGAGACTAAGAGTTGGTTGCATGTAGTACTATAAGCACCAGGAGTCACATCCTCTTCTGCAATGGACTGTTGAGAGAAGGCATTCTATTTAGAGTAGGTGGCACTATTTGCATATGAATGATACCAGGCAGGAATTAGCCAATAGTCAGCATGGTTCTGGAACTGGAAGAGCTATATAACACAAGTTTTTTCTCACTTGAGAGAGCACTTTCAACGTGCGGATGTGAAAAAACCAGACAAAACAAACACTAGCTATTTCATCGATTGATGGGTGATGGCAAACAGCAAATTTGACTAAAAGTTAAATCCAGAGTTTGATGGATCAGCGTCCGGTCTTCCAGTGATTAAATGGATAGAGAAGCTGGAACTTACACTATTTACATTATTTGGACTATTGTTCTCATCTTTGTCACCATATTTATTACAATGTTTTGGCCATTGTATGCTTCGGCCTTCAGATGGCTGGAATGTCGAACTGAACCCTTTATTTCGCTCACTGGAGTAGACTGTTCTAGTTCCATGTGCCATGTCTAATGGATGTCAGTTATCAGTTATCTCCTGTTAATTCCCCTCTCCAAGTTCTCCACTGCCTTAAGAACTTGGAGAGGGTAATTAACAGAAGATAACTGATAAGTGACATCCATTGAACATGGCACGTGGAATTAGAACAGTCTACCCCAGTGAGCGAAATAAAGAGTTCAGTTCAACATTCCAATCACCTGAAGAAGGCTGGAGCGTACAATGGGCGAAATGTTGTAATAAATATGGTGACAAAGATGAGAACAAGAGTGTGTCTGAGCTAGTGTGTAAGGAATATAACCAGTAGTTAAAAACATGGTTGGATAACAGCTGGCTCATGCCATATCCTGAGGCAGAGTTTGGATCTCCTAAGGGTCTAGTTCCACTGATGGCCATTATCCAAGAGAGCAAGAAAAAGGTATATCCTCTAATGGATTACAGAGAGTTAATTGAGTACGTAGATGTGTTCACAGCAAATGTGGATGTCTGTGCAGACAATCTAAGGAAATGGCGACAATGCAGGCACAATGTATCACTGTTGGACCTTAGGAGAGCATACCTACAGGTCTATATACACTGGTCGCTGTGGCCTTTCCAGGCTTTACTAAAAGGGTGAGGTACTGCCTTACGTGATTAGGCTTCGGCCTCAATGTGGCCCCCTCTTATAATGAAAGCAATTATCAAGATGGTACTGTTGCAGTATGTAGCAATCCAAGCTGCCACTTTGGCATATATAGATGATGTCTTCATTGATGAAAGTGCAGTTTCTGTGGTGCATGTCAGAAAGCATATATCTAACTTTGGACTAATCTGCAAGGACCCTGTGAGGCTCGACAATTATGCAAAAGTGCTTGGTTTGCACATCTGTGGGAAGCACGATGTGCTTTGATGGAAATGAGCGAGTAAGTTCCCAGATACTCCAACTGTTATCATGTGTTGTAATACGTTCTCTCTTTGTGAAAAGCTTGTAGGCCCCCTTTCAGTATGTGGTTGGCTTAGGGAAGCTATGGCATTCTTAAAGCAACAAGCCACTGCAAGTAACCAAAGGATGGAGCGAAACCTGCGATGCCCCCGAAGTACATGATCCGTGAGACAGTGACAAAAATGCATCAAGAAAACTCTGCAAGAGGAGGCCGGTGTGTAAATAGCCAGGAAATAACATTGTAGGTGGATGCATGTTTCCTGACCACCAGGTTGACATTGGAAGTGAATGGAGACGGTGAGGCTCAGCATATTATTTTAGTTGAGCTCGATGCAACGTTAACTGGCATAAACTTGGCCCGGCAGTGGAAGGCAAAAATGTTGCATCTGGTCACTGATTCTGCATGTATGTACCACTGGATCAACTACACCTTAACTGGAAAGGCAGGCCTGAAAACAAACTGGGGACCCTTCGGGCACTGATTGCAGAGTATGGCCTCTGCTTGGATGTAAGGTTGGCAAAATCTAACCAAAATAAAACTGACAAACTTACCAGAGTTCCACAGAGGTGGTTAGATTTGTTAAAGAAAGACACTGAACATGGTTCTCTGGAGTTAGTATTTTGTGAGAGATGTTTGTCATATGAAATCCTTACCAACAATGATACTGCATTCACCAGCAGGTTATTCAAGGCTGTATGTTGGTGCTGTGATCAGGACATCAGGGGGAGTGTAACAGAGAATCGGATCAACCTGATAAGAGACTCAGAGTTGGTTGCATGTGGTGATGTAAGCACCAGGAGTTAAATCCTCTTCCACAGTGGGCTGTTGAGAGACTTCCTACTTAGAGTAGGTGGCACTGACTATTTGTATATGAATGATATCAGGCAGGTATTAGCCAATAGTCAGCATAGTTCTGAGACTGGGAGAGCTATATAACACTAGTTTTTTTCTCAGTTGAGAGAGCACTCTCGATGTGTGAAAACCAGACAGGATGAACACAATTATATATTAATTGTAATAAGATTTTAGTAAAGAAAATATACAAAGATAAAGAGGATTAACTTTTTGAGCCAAATTGTGTTCTTAATCTCTACTTTTTCTTTGAATTTCTGAAGATGACTATAGTAGTGAACTACCCCAAAACTAAACTAAAACTAAAAATTGTTGCTTCAAGTGGAATAATAAGATTTGAAATAGGCCTCCAGTTCCAGTTGTCAGTTGTACTGTCTTCATCCGCAGTAATTAATGCCATGGCTTTGTCCAACATATTTGATAGGTTAATGTTTTATATACAATTTACAAACAGTTTATAAACAATTTACTTTCATAAATATTTGCATCATGCTCTGTACTGTGATAATTCTATATAGCTTCTAGCATAGTAAAAATTATATACCACTATCAGATGTTCAGTGAAAGATATCTGAATCATATTCATATACCCCTTTTTTATTCCATCCCTGTATAGTATAAATAAATATATCACTCACATCCTTGTTTTCATCTTTGTTTTATATTAGTTTTAAAGAATTAAATATGTAAAAAAAGAAAAATTTAGCATAGCCTAACAGTCACATAGATTTTCATATGGTGAACTTAAAGTTAAAATCTTCTGTGTATTTTTAATGAAACTGGTAAACTTAACAAAAGGTTTAAAAGAATGTATTTAGCTGCAAAATTTAACTGACACAAAATTTTAGTCTCTTGCTTTACTTTATTTTAAAACATTGCTTTTATCAAGTTAATTTAATCTATGAAAGTATCCTTATATATTTTTTACTAATGTGTTACAGACTATCAAATCAGTGGTGTGTTAGTGTCAGCTTAGTAGTTCAATTAGAATTTAGTCATTTTCTAATATTAGGTATCCCAAAATACATTTTATTTTCAATATATTTTAGCACTTTTAAGACAAAGAAGGATTGGTAAAACCCAAAAATTGGTACCAACTTTATCTTGGTAGCTCAATGACAAAGCAAGTTATAAACATTCAAATTTTTTGATAACTTATAAAATCTTCTATTTCATGTGCTATTGCGCCAGGACAATTTTAACAGTTTATAACTGAAGACATAGACTTCAGACTAGTTACAAATCATTATAAATGTAATGTCATAGGTAGTCTTGAAGTAAAAGAATATATAAGAAAAATACTAATGTAATCAATAATTATTAGAACAGACCTACCTAAGCATTCAGAAAAATTGCATTTTCAAAAATGAAATAGTTAAGATGTGACACAGAAGGGCACTCTTGACTGATCATATAAGTTTCATTTCAACAATTAATGCCTTGCAACTTCTGGATATGATACATAATACAACAGAGATAAAGTTAAATATTTTCTTTACTAATACATCAATAAAAAAAAGCTCATATTTAGGCCATGTAAAAACAGCCAGAATCTTTACTAATTTTAAAATGAGAAATTCAATAAAACAGTTCTGTCATACTAAGATCTGTACATCTGTATCTAATTTTGGAAAATTTTGATAACAGCATTGGAAAGGTGTTTAATAAAATCAACATCTAACCTATCCATCTTGAAAAGTAGTATGGGAAGCAGGTTGAAGTAGACCCCAAATTCCTTGCAATGTACACTGATAAAGTTAAAAAAAACTGTGATGAAGGGAATAGATTTTTAATGGAACTTCCTCTCCACCTCTAAAGGAGAGAAAAAAAGCAGTCAGTGAATCTGGGTATTCAAAAAACTGTAGCATTTGTGATGAAGAAGAACCATTTAAATTGTGGTATAATCCATCTCTTCCATTAATTGATCTGTCCTGAACACATATATTCAGCTGATATGCAGAGTATATCAAACCTCTGGGTTTGAAATACACTGCTTGTCAGTCTCTCTGCCCAAAGGCAGAGAGGGATCCAGACGAGGCTATGCCAAAGGGCAGAATCTCATCTGGGGAGGTAGACAGTTACCCGACCCTGTGAATACAGAGCTTATGGGGAATTTTTGCCTGGGCCTATAGGCTCAGAAAGTCCCACGTTAAACTGGACTTGTGCCACATCCTGCTTTGTGAGGATCTTGGGTAAATACTGAGTATATTAAAGCTTGAAGGAGTCAGGTGGTCTGCTGCCAGATGAGGCTATGCTAAACGGCAGAGTCTTGTATGGGTAGGTAGACAGCTATCCAACCCTGTGTAAACGGGGTCTACAGGGAAGTTTTGCCTGAGCTCTGGGGCTTGAAATGTCTCACATAAAATAACTACCCTTGTGCCATATCCCACTTGTGGGGAGCTTGGGTAAATACTGAGTATATTAAAGCTTGAAGGTGTCATGCAATCCACTGCCTGGCTCTGCTTATTGAACTCTCTGCCTGGAGGCAGAGAGGAACCCAAATGAAGCTATGCCGAAGGGCAGAGTCTATTCTGGGGAGGTAGACCCAATGTATACAGAGTCTACAGGAAATTTTTGCTTGAGCCTACAGACTCAGAAAGACCCACATTAAGCCAGCCTTGTGCCACATCCTGTTCTGTGGGGAGCTTGGGTAAATACTGAGCATGTTTAAGCTTATGGATAAGTGATACACATTGTCTAGAATAATGTTTCTTAAACTTTTTCATTCACAACCCCATTTATCATCACAAGATTTTTCATGACCCCAGGTATTAACCTACTACACTGAAAATACATATCTTGTCACTGCACTAATTGCAATGGTAGCGTACATGCATTTTATTACTACAGCGTTTGCATGATGCATTACATTAAATAGTGTGCATTTGTGAAATAACATAAACTGAAATTTAAGTGTTTGAATTTAATTTTTGTGACCCCAGCATTTTGTTTCGTGATCCCATTTGGGGTCATGACCCATAGTTTAAGAAGCACTGGTCTAGAACAGTTCTACTACACAAATGACCTTCTGTTACAAGCACCAAGGCCAATGGATTGCAGTTATATTATTACTTCAACTTTTACATTGATCAAGTCATTGATATTATATTTCCTTGCAATTGAATTTTTTATGGACAAATGTATGAAAGTTAAAGAATTAAAAGTATACCCAGTTTATATATTTTTTATTTTATAGTATGAATTCTGTTTAATGTTTTTTTTAAAGAAATTGTATAAAAACAACAGCTGAGGCCAAAGTGAATTGAGAGTAACAATTTTGACAAAATACAATAAGCACTGTATATAGCTTTAGAATGCATCATTAAAGAAAATATAAGAAAAAGGTTCACATTGTGTAATGTCTATCGATGAAACAGCGGATTTAAAATGGGGTTCAGCTGGTGATGTTTATTCACTCAGTAATTTAAATTTCGATGTCATTGGACCCAACGTTTTTGCACAAAATGAACACAGTATAGCCTCCTTTTGATTTGTGTGTGCCTCAGATTGTGTCTGCACAGAGATATGAAACCAACTGATTAATAAAGAAGAGATATTGCTATACAAGAAGGTGCACATTTAATTTTTCTAAATGTTGAATTTCTACAACATTTTTTATCCACTACATTTTTCAACTTAGAAATTTTTTGTGAAAGAAAACTTCCAACCTTAATTCCACTAAACAAATGCGTGTCCTTTCTTCTTTAAGATGGTACTATTTTGATGTGCAGTGAGATATGTCTCGAAGTGAAACAAGTTTGAAAAATGCCACTATGAAATTGTCAACTTTGGTGTAGTGACATAATTTAAAGAGATGTGGAATAAAAACTAATCATCACACAGATTGTAAGAAAGAATTGTATCTCTAAAATGATGTGATTAAATTTTGTTTATATATTAATTTTATCAAAATAACCTTGAAAAATGACATATCAACAGTTGAAATGGAATGAATTTTCACTATTTTAACATGTTTTTGTGGTGTAAACTAGTGTAGTTTGGATACCTATTTATATATATTCTTTCCCTTGATGGATGTTAGTACTGCAAAAATATGTTGTTTTTTTTTAACATCTTTTGAATGAATCTATCTAGATGAATGGTAGAGACCAGAGTATTTCAGATCACCCTATTTTTCATTCCATGATATAACTTCAAAACTACACCTGCAAATTCTTCAAACAAAAGATTGCTTCATCCTTCAAGAGTAATATCTTCTTGCATATTTGATTTTATGTTTAAAGCAACAGATTGACGACTGCTATCTGTAAGGTCTTTTCGAAAGTGTTAATTTAAGACTCATTTGTCTAAATCTTTGTCAGAGAAAGAAAATCTTGATCTTTAATTTTAGTTTATTTACAAAAACAAGCCAATGAATATTTTTTCTATTTAGTTTAATATATTTTCATATAGTATAAGAATGCAATATTTTTAAATTGAAAAAAATTCATGATTTTTAGGTTGTTTTACCATACTCTGTAGTTTATGTATTTTAAAACAGAGCAATTTCCAAGTTTTCCATTTCATTGTTGACAACTTATGATTATACCCTGTCAATACTGAAAATATTTTGGAAAAAAAATATGAATAACATTTTTCTGAGATGTCTGACAAATGTTGGTTCAAGTTGAAAAGGTTGTGTACAGTTTAAGATCTTGAATAAAATTAATTACAAAGTAAGTTATATATTCTTTAAATTAATCACAATAATTTTGTATTCAAACATCAACAACAATTCATAAAAGAATTGTAAACAAGAGAAATAATTTATTGTATTTTATTAATTCTGGTTAGTGCATTAAATATCTGTTGTTTTGATGCTATAATAAGAGGACAATAATTTACATTTTAAAGTAAAAAATGAAATAATGACAGGAAAATATATTTGGAAATTGCTGAAAAGAAATTGACAAATATTGAAAAATCAATATCTTTTACACATTGCTTAACACTATACAATGAACTGTATGAACTTTGTTTTTGGAGAAAAGAATTATTGATAACATAATAATAAAAAAAGGAGTAAACTTTTTTTAACAAATTTTTAAGTAAAAATTTTCAATATTAGCGGTCATTTTTGGTTGTGAATTTTTGTTAAGCATAGAACTTAATTTTATAATTTGATTATGTACAATAATTGGTTTGTGATAGATCATTTATCATAAAGAATTTAATATGAAATGAACTTATCCACCTATTAGATTAGCTTGAGCTATACCTCTCCCTTTCTCTCTCTCTAAAAGGTAAATAACAATTATTAAGATGGATTGCAGTTTGTGATGCTTTTCACATTGTTTTTTTTTTATTTTTCCTTGTAATATTTGTTTATTTATTGTTTCTTATGTTGTATAAAAATCTGCTCTAAATCAACTGATTAGTTAGTAACTTTGTTTTTTTGTATTAAAACTACACTAATTGAAAATAAATCTGTAACACTCTAAATATGCATTTCAGTTCACTGAAATTTAAATGTGCAAATAATAGAACTGAATTAAATTATATGATTATCTTTACAGATTAGTATGTGTACAGGTTTCAAAATAAGGAGTGTATCAACAGTACTCACACCTCATATAATACACTGGGCTTGGGCCTTAACACAAACCTGTACTTGCACATATATTCACTTGTACAGTAACATCCTGCAGTACATTATTCCATGTCTTTTGTACCTCTTGATGCAGTCCATGAAGAGTTGTAGGTTGATTAACTGAATAAATCAAGTAACATCATATGTTAAATAGGCATTTGGTAGAGAACAGGTCTGTGGATTGTGGTTGCTGGAAAAGTTGTTCAACATCTTGCAGAGCACATTAAGTAGCATGGGAATTACCTTGCAGAGCATGTTAAGTAGCACAGGCATCACCTTGGTGTGGGAATGGCAGCAGAATGAGTTGAAAAATGTTCTGGATGTACATAGCACTGCTGAATGTTTTCTTCACAAACATCAAAGGTTAGCAAGTGTTGTAACTATTGGTGCCACATACCATGAAGCCAGGGGTCTGTTGTGGGCAAATGAATTCTGGAAAATGTCACTTTCCAGATCTATATCACACACAAATGACCATTACTAGCATGAAGACAGAATTTGCTCTCATCACTGAACACTACAGTTTGCCATTTGATCTACCAGGTGGCCTTCTGATGATACCACTGTCAAAAGATTGACAATGTTATGGTGTAAGTGGATGTCTGGTTAATGGCATGTATACCCATATTCCTGCTGCAAATAATTACCAACATTCTGTGTTGACACTCCTGGGGCCATATTTGCTTTGATCTATGCTGTGCAGTCTGCTACTGCTGCTTTAACAATGTGTTGATCATGGGGAGCATTTGTACTATATGGCCATTCAGAACCTAGTATAGGTCTGGAAGAATGTTCACTTAACTACTTCAACATGTAGAGCTATTTTTCAAAATGACGTCCAACCTCTCAAAGACCAACAGACTGACCCTACTCAAACCGTTCTTGTACAAAAGGAGCTCAGTTGTGTCTCCTTGGTATGATATCTGCTCACACTGGAATCATTTATCATACTGAATTTTATTACAAAGTATAGATAGTGCACTCAGTTGTAAGAGTTACTAGATCACAAATTGGCTAAAGACTTTGAAAATTTTATCAGAAAATGAAAGGGTGCTGAAAAGTTCTTGGCCCAACAAAAAAAGGAATAATATAGGGCAATAAAATCTACATGAATGGATTGTTATTTGGTCTCCAGATTATAATGCTTTAACTGTTTCATCCACAGTGATAAATGATTCAAAAAATTTATCACTATATTCTTAAAACAGCTACTAAAAAGAAAATAGATGTCCATTCTATATAGCTTTAGATCAGAATTCAAACATTTTGGTATCTACTTGGCTGACATTCTTCATGTCCAAGTGCTCATTAATTATAAATCCAGCAAATTCTCATGATATCTCTTGTGTCTAAGCAGTTCTTTTGGCCAAGGTTTACCAATCAACTAAAATTAGGTCATGGACACGATCAACATTTTCAGAAGTTGACACTGTTGAAGGTTTCCTGGACTGTACTGCATCTTAAGCCACAAACTATTCACACTGGAAGTTGATTTATCATTTCTTTATTGTTGAGCAGGACAGACCTTTGTCAGCCAATGCTTGCATCATATGATTATGGATTTCTTTTGGAGATTTTTTTTTTCTACAGGAATAGTAACTTCATGACAACTTGGAGTTCAGCACTTGAGAATTTCATACTCTCTGTTGATATGGTTCAGTTAAATTAAAAAATAAGTGCAGAGATCCTAAAAATTGGCCCTTTGCAATATAAATGAATACCCTTTCCAGCTCAAGTGATAAGATGCTTAGATTTTGGGAAGTGGGTCAAACCAAGAACTTTCAAACATCCTCTCATATCTACCCCCAGCCAGCATACATATACTATATCCAGATTAAAAATGGCCTCATCTTTTAGTAATTTTATTTTCTGTCAGTCTAAATGGTTCAGTTGCTCATTTAGGAAATCCTAGAAATAGCTGCTTATCTGTAATGCAGATGTATATTTTCATTTGTTGATTTTATATGAAGTATATATGAATGATTGTTAATGAAATTTACACAACTTGCTTATTGTAGTCAGTTGTATATGATGTGTAATAAAACAAAACAAAACACTTCCGAATGATTTGGATTGATTGTAAAATGACATAAGTTTACATTTTTTCTAAATTTACTCAGAACTTAGATGATAATGATTGTTTTTTTTTTGTTGTAATGGATTTTTATCAATTATGTGTATAAAGGATCAGCAATAGGTTACATAATCTTTTAATTGTTTGGACAATCAATATTTCTAGAGTTGGCTCAATATACAAAAGGACTTAAGGTTAAGTGATTTCAAGTTTTAATTACTGATCTGGTCAGGGTTGTAATTGTAAAATAGCTTAAAAAAACACATTGGTTACAAACCAGAGAAAACTATTTTTTAGCCAAGATATTTCATTTTCTACATTTTCATCAATTTAAAGTAAAACATTGGTTAAGGATTTTAACAATGAATGTCTCTTCACTATTATTGAAAAGTCTCACACTGATAATATTATTTCCTTAGCCTAATCTACTGTTTTCAGTTATGGAAAAACAGAAGTAGAACATGTTTATTATTTATATCTACACACAGGAACAAGTAGATGGTCATACTTTTTTAGAGAACTAATTACATTTCAACATTAGTATTGTCTATTTTTCATTTATTAATAAAGAAATTTTAAGGTTGATGATAACTCAAACAATGATAGGAAAATACAAGCAAATATTGATTAAGAAACTTTATTTCTTCATAAATTTTGAAATGCAATTTCGAGAACTTTTTAAAGCTATTTCAATTTTCCTGAACAAATGATTTCATTTTGAACATATTTCTGCTATAGTGGATGTTTTGTTGCAACTTGATATAAAAGTTCATTGATTGTCACATTAAAACTTTTGAGTAATTCAAAAACTCTTAAATCCATTTGTTGAGTGAAAATAATACACTTGACATTCTGAAAGCCAAATCATGTTTAGCTGAATAGAAAGTGATTCTCATTAAGTGTTTCAGAAATTTAAAGCAATGGCTTTGTGAGTTTTATTAAACTGCTTTCTTAGTTTACTGTAAAATTTCTTTTTATCACATTCTGGATCATGTGTTGAATTTTCATTTGATTGCAAATAACTGAGTTCTAGCAATTGATTGCAAATTGCATGCAAGTAGATTAAGATTTCTATCCAGTACTGTCACTGGCTCCCGTTTGTCAGTTACAACAGGTTGTATATTAATATTAATTATAATTTTCATTCTTGTGTGAAGGACTCTAGACATATAACTGTACTCAGTAAAAGTTTGCAATTTTTTTGACTTGTATATGAGCTCACCAAAATTTTGAAGCTTGAAAATTCTTTTTGTAACACATTGATAGATAAGAGCTATATCTCTTTTACTGTTCAACATGTTCATAAAGATAGTTTTTCATTCAGAAATTTTTAGAGTAAATGGAAACCATTTTCAGTATTGTGTAACTTTAATCCTATTAATGCCAGTGTTATAATGTATGTAAGGAATATTTTGAATATTGTTTTTTAAATCAATTTTAATAAATAAGGAAATAATATTTCTCATAGTATTTGTGCACTATTATTTTTTTTGAAAATCTCTATTGCTGGAATTTTAGAATCTTTTTTCTCTTCAAATTTCTCATTTTTTGTTCCTCGTATGTGACAGCTTACCTACTTTACAATAATTTAAACTTTGAACTTGGGGTCATTATATAGACCATAAAAAGTTTCTAAATTACTGTCTACTAAATCCTGATGGAAATATGTAAAATATTTGATCTAATTTGGAGGGGGAAGAGGGTTGGAGAGAATTTTGCTTTCAATGATACATGAAAACTGTTTATAATTAGCAGTGTAAATAAAAATGCTTACTTTTCATCAACCCTGCATCAGGTACTTAAAGCTTATGCCATACCTCTTGAAAGCTTCCAGTTCAGGTTAAATTGTTTTGGATCACCAAGCGGTAATAGGTTTTACCAATGTCTATATTTTCACCTATGCAAGCTGGACTTCATTCTCATTGTTAGAAGTGGACCAGTAACGTTTGTAGCTCACCTGCACTGAAGTTGAGATGAAAGCAATTTGAGTACATCTACTCACTCACTTAAGGTATGACAAAATATGATAATATGAAAAGGAATGGTTATAATTGTTTCTGAATCAGTCTGCAGGCTTATAGAGCAACATTCAAAGTCATGATGGTGTTTGATCTGAAGTGAATTACATTTTCTAAAGAGATAGATTTTAAAATGTAAGAAACTAACAGTAGGAATCATAATGCATTTAGTTTTTCACAAACCTCCCATGGAAAATTTAAAATCTTATACACATGCAATGTCAAAAAATTGTCTTTGTGATAAGAAGAAATAATATTTGTTTCAGTTTCAAAGTAGATGTTTTTCTTTCCAATACATTATCAGTTATTCTAATAATACCTAGCCCTCAAGTATGTACATACACATGCTCACAATTAGAAAAATGGATTTTGTCATATTTGATTGTATTTTACATACAAAGTTGTTATATTGTGCAAATTTTTTGCATTAAGTATTTAAAATTTACTGTGATATTTATCTAAGAAATTATGATGGATTGAATTTTATAAAGTTCATTCTACTATTCTCAATATATTTATAAATATCAGCAATAAATATTGTTTTCATTGTTATTTTAACCCTGTTTTTGTTTTTTTTCTTCACAAATTAAACATTGCTACATTTAATCTTCTCTTGCTCATTGGCCTCATTAGTACTATGACATTGGTGACCTTTAATTTTCTTCATTGCTATACCTGACTTTGATTCACTTCAGTTTTATATATTAAAGTGTCTGTCTATTGAACCTCTGTGTTTTTGACTGCAAAAATTGTTAATGTTAATATAAATAATGTAGGCAGTTTTAAAGTTGTGGATATTTTCTGTGCTTTTAGGTTTTTGGACATATTCCTATTGTATAAATTTGTGGAAATTCTGTGTATGCCAAGAAGAAAAAAAAGGTTCCAAAACATTTATTAAAGTAATGTTACAAACTCCTACAATCTTTACATCCATATAGTGAAAAAACATAGCTGCATTTTCTTGTTCAAAAGTGTATTGTAACTGATTTTTCTCTGCATTTACAGAACCATTATAGTCAGTATTTGGTACTTAACTACATGTGTCAAAATGAGTTTAGTAATTATAAAATAAATTCTTTTTGACATTATTTTTGGACATTTAATTTGAAATTTTTGAAATTTATTTTTGATAATTTTCTCTACTGAAGTGGAAGCATTAAAACTCAAAATTATTATTCTGGCTTCAAATTACTAGATTTGACACCCTTACTCTTCGTACATGGAAACAGTACTTGTCACAATTATATAATCTGTTTATGTGTTAAGGTACTTTTTCTGTTTGAGGATTTTACATTTTAATGATACCAAAAGAACCAATCATAGACTCGATAGAGAAGAAAAGAATTTATCATAACAACATAGATAATGACTTTCTTCTGCAAGATTTCTAACATTGATAACAGTTGCTTTGTCAATTTGTAAGGGTATTGGTGAAGATATAATTATGCTATGATTTATTTATGAGCACAAAACTATAGAAATGGGTCTGGATTTTAAAGTTGATATGCCATTAAAAATCCACTTAAACTTTGGATTTTAATTGGATTATCTTCTACATAAAGTTTGTAATAAAGGGTATTTTCAATCCAGTTCCTAAATAAAATATTATTTTTTTTATTATTTTAACTGTTGGGCATATTCTGAAAGTAATGCTGCCAATTTATACCCACAAACTATAATATATAACAAGGAGCACAATAATACCTTTAGATAAAACACTTTCACCATTGATTAATAAGAGCTCTTCATTTTGGAGGTTTGCAGATGTGCAGGACTGTTCAGAATAAGGCTTGTCATGCACATTGCAATTGTGTATAATGAAATGCATTACTCTCTGGTCTTCTGTAGCTGTTCATCAAGTATTGATACGTTACCACGTGCTTTCATGTCAGATGTCTTTCTGCTCAGCTTCTTTCAGTAATAAGACAAAAAAGAAAAGTAAAAAAAAAAAGGATTATTGGCAGAAAGATTCATCTTTTGTCGTTATAATAGCAACATCTGTCTCTGACATTGTGGGGCAATATAATAAAATAGGAGGCATTACTTTTAGGACAGCCCTTGTATCTAAGAAGACAAAGTTTGGCTACAATATTAAAAAATAATCTTAGCTTATTTTTTAAGGTTTTAAGCTTTTGTTCAAGGCAGATATCATGCTTTCCCCATTCATAATTATTTACTCTATCATTATGTAATTTGCATCTGTACTATTTATGTATATAAATGTAAAAGTATTAGTTTTTGTTTTGGGGAATGGTCTATCTTAACATTATTTTCATTTATCTGTTTTGATTAGGTTCACCTTTCCATTATAACAATCAGTTTGGGTTAATCTTACATAATAAAATATAAACAATTATCTACATTTATTTTTGAAAGACCAAATTTTGTTTGCCTCTATGGAGAACAATGTCTTTGGTAGCATAACTTAAACTGATTGATTATTAGTAAATAATTCTTCTCATCTCTACTCTACTCTTACTGTAAATGATAGAATCAATGTCACATTGGAACTGAATGAAGTCAACTAAACATTTCTACTACTTTTTATTTGTTTTACTGGTTAAAGTTTTTTATCTACATTTCTCTGAGCAACAAGGACAATTCTTTTCATTTTCTTGAGTGAATCCTTTAAATGTCTATTGTTTTGGCACCACCACAATGCTCTCTTAAGTTACTTTTTTCTCAGCTAAACTTTTAAAACTTGGATTATGATAAATCATTTTTGTTTTAATGGATTAAGAAAATTTAAATGCTGCTGAATACAGTTAAGGGAAATAGTCACTGCCTCATTATTTTGTTGATTTTATTCTGGCATTTTTTTGTATTTCTTGATTATACTATCAACATTATAGAGATTTATCAATAAGATTTAAGCTCTAAATCCACAGATAATTCTCATAGTATGTTTCTAATTTTACTATAAGTCTTTTCAAGATTGGGTCATTTTACTAAATTATTACTATTGAATGAATCAAAGCATTATTGACATTTGCTAATTGTTTCTTTTATTTATAAAATAGGATTTTGAAAATATTTGAATCCTTATATCTAATCATGAAAACATATCTCCAATTACATTTAAAGATGAATGTCGTGCAACATTTGTTATTTATATAGTCATTTGAATATGATTACATTCTAAGATAAATGTATAATGTTCATTTCAACCTTGTTATGGCATTTGGCTTAAATTTTAACAAAAGGATAATAGATTACACTGGAAATGATTACATAAAATTTGATTTGTTTAGTTTGACTAAATAGAAGAGTTTGAACAAATTATAAACTCTTTTAATAAACAAATATAAATTGATAAGGCAATTATTGGTTTAAGAAATAATTTTTTTAGCAATGTTTATCAAAGCTGTAATGTATCTAATAAAATATGAATAGTTATTGATAAATGTAATTGTTAATTCTTAGAAATTTGAAATTAACCAGCTGACTTTGAAAATAGAACTGATAAAATGTTAATGACTTTACAATAAAAATTTTCATGTTGCAATTATTAACATTTATAATGCTCTTTCCAATTTTCTTTATTTTGAAATCTGCTTTAGGATTGAAAATTTTCTATTGTTCAAATTCTCTGCTTGGAAAAATATAGACATGCACCGAATATTTAATGTATAACAATGAATTCCTTTCACATAATGTAAGAAAATACAGTGTTGTTAGACAAAAGCATCTTGGGATTTTTTTCTTTTCAAAGACGTATGCTAGAAGTATTAAACAAACGTTCAAATGTTTGTTTACAGCTGTCATGGATTTTGTTGGTATTAATAATATGGTTCTCTGTATAATATTTTAATGTTTTTCTTATACTAGTATAAATTTTTTGTGTGTCTCGGTTTAGGAAATTTACTACTAATTACTTTTATTGTTGATCTGTCATTCTAAAAGTAGAATTTACATATTTTTTAGATTAAATATCTCTTTTGTACAACTCTGTATTTCCATTTAGGCAGTGTTTTTACAGCTTGGTATGTGAACAATTTTTCTCATCTACAATTATTCAGAAAACAATAGGGATGTGGAGTAATATTTTGTGCTAGTATTATAGGAAGTAAAATTATCAGTTCTTCTTTGAAAGATACTATCAAGGTATATGTAGAGAATTATTATTATTGGAAGTTCTTGGATTTCTTTAAATAGTTACAGGTCACAACCAAGATGTTTTAAACTGAGGAGTATATTTGTGTGAACCAATGCTCCCTCACATTCTCCAAAGCTGACAATTGCACATCTTGCCTCAAAAGATATCAAAGACACTAAATTGATTAAATTACCTTCAACCTCTCCATATATTAATCAAATAAAAAAGTTGTGATCCATTATTACAAGATATATATATAAGAATTGAAAGCAATATTCAAGTAAAGAAGATTTTGGGAGTATAAAAGAAACTGCTGTAATATTTAAGTTGAAAATGGTAGAAAAGATAAACTCAATCGGTGAATGACTGATAAAGGTTATAGAATGTCAAGGAGCCCATATTAACATGTAAAATAATTATTTATATAAGAATATGAGATATATTAATCAAATATGTGTGCCTATGACCTCTATCTTTTGAATTTGTTTATAAATAAACATGTATGTTGACTTTTTTGTGTAATAAATCATGACACTCCCCTAAACAAGTTATTATATTGTTCATATAAATATACCTTGAAAATGTTACTCAAATTAGTTGGTTAATACCAGATGTATGGTGAAAACATTGACTTCTTTAATAAAATCTAGCAGAATATTATTATTGTTTATAACTAATAACAATAATAATGTCAACAACAATAACAACATTGACTTGCAGTAGTATTCAGTATTGCTCAAATTTTAGGCCTATTGGTTACCATTTTTTCATCTAATCTTCCTGTAATCAAGTCAATATAGATTTGATAAAATCAAATTGGCAGTTGATCTTGAAAATAACCTTTAATCTGTTGTTAACTGGGACAATAAGTAGCTTGTTAATTTTAACATCACTAAAATGAAACTACTTTATATTAATCAATTTAAAGAATGTTTTTTGCCTTTTATCAGTATGGCTGGTACTGACTTCTAGGAGAGCAACTCACCACACCTTCTTGGTCTTACATTTTCCACTAACTTGAACTGGAATGATTATATTGAATCAATTGCTAATCTGCTGCTAGAAAAGTTGGTTCACTCTGTAAATGTTAGACAATTTTTCTTGCCAGAATCTATCTTGCCTATTTATAAGTCTACTATTTGTCTGTTCATCAAATATTACTGCCACATCTTGTCTGATGCTTCTGTTTTTATATCCAGAGATTCTTGACAAAATCCAAAGAAGAATCTGCAACATTATTAGTCCTGACCTGGCATCTCGACTTAGTCACTTTCCTACTGCTGTAATGTAGCTTCCCTTTCTTGGTTCTGATTGTTCTGATGAACTTCTGTTTTTGTTACCTCGATTTCACAAATTTTAGCACAGTATTAGATCAGCAGCGAGGTCTTATATTTCACTTTTGAAATTGCTAGTTTTAATGATAAGTTCTATGCTAAGAGTTTCTTCTCCTGCACTTCTTGCATGTGAAACTTCCTTCTGGCTTCCTGCTTTCCTGTCAATTACAATCTTCAAAAAATTTAAATGCAAGATCAATTGTCATCTTGTGTCTCCATGAATCCTGTTCTTTTATTGTTCTCTCCATTTCTTTCACTCTCAGTAAACCTCTTTTCATCTTAGTGGCTTTATTGGCTTGCTTGGGATAAAAGGATTAAAAACAAGTCATTAAAAAAAGGTGAGATAGAAATCACCTATACACTATTGTATCAATTAATACTACACATTTTGTCCTGTTTTGTTTTTTTTTTATCTATGTGCAGTATATTTTTTACAGTTCCCTGATTTGCTTATTGCTTAAATTGTTTGTTTTTTTTTAAATTTTGAATTGCATGCAACATTGAATTATTTTATATGGCCCTTAGTTTGGGCTGTTTTATACTGGTAATTAATAGTATATATGGTCCAAAAATTGTTTTAATCAGAATTTCAGGAAGAGATTTTCTTTTAATTAAAACACTGATTTATATTTTAAAGCTTTATTTGACATGAGATTGTGCCATTTAATAAATATTTCGACATAGAATTTAACAACTTGAGTTGGTTGTGAGTTATTTTATAACTGATATTAATAATTTCAAATTTGCATCATGAAATGTTCAAGTGTTTCTGATATACACAAACAGTTGTCCAGAACGAGTGTCATATCATAACCTGACACGTTCTGTTAAAATCTTGGTATGGCCCATATGTGTAACAAAGAAATAAAGGCTGGGAGTGTATAGTATTTATTTGAGATAAGGAATCATTAATTAGCATATAAACTGCCAATTTATACTGTAAAGATATATATATATATATATATATATATATATATATATATATATTTAAAAATTATTTGTTACTAGCCATTGGGGATATACAAGGAGCCTATTATTTAATCATTCGCATTGTCATGTTTATCTAATTTTATAACACAAGTAA
The DNA here is from genome assembly GCA_903632075.3 of Acanthosepion pharaonis. NCBI lineage: Eukaryota > Metazoa > Mollusca > Cephalopoda > Sepiida > Sepiidae > Acanthosepion > Acanthosepion pharaonis. The sequence goes on along the minus strand of CAHIKZ030004498.1, from coordinate 72,475 downwards.
ATAGCTCTAGCACTTGTTATACATTGACACTCTTTAATATGATATAAAGTCAGTTAACTCTTCTTTGTCATACTTGGTTTATAAATCTACAAGAACAAGGATATTGGCTAAGAAGACTTGCAAAAATATATTTTGCATGAGAGAATATTAACACATAATAATGAAAAAAAAAAACAACTTTTACTTCAGGTTTACACAAATAAATACAAATTTTAAATCTATAATTCTGTTTTTGAATTTATTTACTTTCTTTTAGTAATTCTTCCATTTAAGTTAGGAGGGATGAATATCAGTTTCCTTTGCTGGCTGAGACAGAACACTGACCAACTTTGAAATAGCAACTTTGTACACGTGTATACACTCACACAGACACAGCTTGTTGTCAAAGAGATGAGTAAATAAGAAAAGCTTCTTATAAAGGTAGCAATTAAGTGAGCTTTAGTCTTTCACTCTGTTGGTTGAGTAGTGATGGAGGTGTTGTTTGTAAGCTTGAGTCATTCACAGCTGTGCAACAAGTCATATCTATTCTGTGTACATTTTGAAAAAGTTGTTTATGTTGGATGTTGTATTGAATATATTTCTCTTTTCAAATGTTTTAGATCTTTCATAATGCTTTTGTGATCAAAGGAGCATAGTGATCAGTTAAATTTTCTTTTTTAAAATTTATACTATTTGAACATTCCTGGATTCACAGATTGTCTGAAAGCAAGGACTTTTTTTTTTGTTCTTGTATTTTGATCTGAAGATCAAGAACTGATTTTGTTATAAAAATGAGCTTCACATTTAATGTAATGTGAAATTTGTTTTTATCCCAATCTCTCATACACTACTCACCCTGTAAATTTAGGATTTATATCCAGGTTTAATTTTAATATGAATCTAAAAATATACATAACATTTTTTTTGTTTAAAATGCTCATGATGAATTTTATTAAAATTAAAAGTAAATAAACATTTTTGTGGGATTTTGCATGGAATACCTGTCCCTGTATACATGTAGTCACGGTTTGAAGGGTGTATCTAGTTGTAAATAAGAATCCTTTTTTTTTCTTGTTGCAGTTATCAAGAAAGTCTTCGCTGTTTTGCATTATCACATTGAAAATCTGGTGATGCATTTGTTGATGAGCATTACAGAAAAGAAAAAAAAGTAGGTTCTTTTTAATTCTTATATTGTATATAGGCTTTTCTTGCATTAATATGTAGAAAAATAACTAGGAAAAAACTGTTATATTATTTAATAAAAGTAAGAAAAACAAAAACACCTGTATATATTGTGATAGAAAAACTTGGCATAGAATATAAATAAAAAATGTTTTTAATAATGTAAAATTTTTGTTATTCACTTTTGGTTCTCATGTAAGGTTGTTGTGTTTTATTATTAAAGTGTATAACTGCTTTTTTATTTGTTTTCAGTGATATCAAATATTAATGCTATAAAAATGTTAAATAGTATATGTATATGGTAAGGAAAAGTCTCACAAAATTTTAAACAAACCAAACAATATTATAAAAGAATAATATACATGAAATGTGTGTGTGCATTGTAGATTGAATGTGTGTTAATGAGTTCAATCTTGGACCTCTTGGCCTTTTGTCCTTTTGTTTACTTGAGCCAAACCTGCAAGTGTTACAATTAGTAGAGATATTTTTACTGCTCTCTTTTCTCTTGTCCACATGCCACTTAATAGTTCATGATGACATAAATACAAGAAAGTCTCTACAAATTGATATCAAAGATCATAGCTTAAAAAATACTAAAACACTCTCTTTAATAGCCAGCGAGATTTCTTTTTTAAATTGAGTTGATGAATACTTGCTTTTTGTTTTTCATTTAGTAAAATACTATACTTGTTTTTAAGTTGTAAGAAATCCCAAGTAAAAGCAGCAGGAGGAGGAGGAGCATCAGCATCAGCTGTACTACTTGTACTGTCATTACTGAATATTGCAGTGTGTGTGTGTGTGTGTGTGTGTGTGTGTGTGTGTGTCACTTTGCCTTTGCTGGCTCTGGTCTATTAGATTGAGACCAGTGCAGTTTGCTTACCACTGCTGAATTAGATCCATCTTTAGCTGATTGCTTTAGTATCTATGATAGTGAGTCATTGCGGCTGTATCCACAGTAGTCCAGGTAGGTAGGTTACTTCTAACCCTTAGCCCTGTCATCAGGAAAAGAAAGAAAAAAAAACAAACTTTGTAGCTATTATTGTTTTTCGCTTGTTAGTGCAGGTTTGTTTTCTCCCTGCTTTTCTAGTTTGGAGAGAAGATAGAACTTATTAGAATGCTTTCATCATCATATCTCTTCTTTGCATATATGCAATACATTCTCTTACATGTATCCCATCACAATAAGATGATGTTTAGACTTTTTAAGAGTGGATGAGAAATGTTTCTGTATGAAGGGGTAGTGCTCTTTCGGGTTTTAAGTGCATGTCTGCTTTATGCTACAGGTTCTTATTTTAGTTAAAATGCTATCACTGAAGATTCTACTATTGTTAGTTATAAGTTAGCATTGTTTACTGTACTACATCCACCACCACTTCTGGCACAAACTATTACTATTCTTTAGTTTACTACAGCTACTGCTCGTGACACAACTCGTGCTGGGCTGTATTACTGCCTCTCTACTACAACTGCTACTGCTACTCTTATTATTGTTGCTACTGCTGCTCCATCTGTTTGCGATAGAGTACTCCTCTTCACCTGCTCTTGCAGCATTTCTTGTGCTACTACTGCTCATACTACTGTGATCACTACTTGCAGATCTGTGGTATACTACTGTCACTACAACGGCTGGCTGTTGTGTAAATGTACAACCAGATTCTGCCGCTGTCTGTGTGTGGCAACAGTGAGCAGGCATATCACTCTTTTGGAGTGGGTAAGAGAGAAAGAGTAGAGCAGGGGGGGAAAAATACCTAGCAGCTAGACATCCATGTAAGCTTCACCAAAGTGAATTGGGAAAGCATCTCTTTTGTCCACTCTTTTTGTTTATATATCTGTCTCTCTCTCTCTCTCTCTTTCTCTCACTCTGTTTCTCGTGCACACGCACTGGTTTGCCATGTTGTGCTATGCTATGTGTAGCTGTTGAGTGAGAGAAAGAGAGAGAGAGAGTGTCTGTGCATGCCTGTATGATGTGCAGTATCTGACACTGACATTTGAAAGACAGAGAGAGGCAAGCAGAGAGAGAGAGAGAGAGAGAGAGAAGAGAGGAAACTTGTGCGACTTTTTAAACCTGACAACACTATTCACAGTTTAAGTGTTGGGTCTCTTTACTCAATTTGTTCATTTTGTTGTTGTGATTCATTTTTACTGGATTGTGCATTTTACCATATGACAACAGTTTGACCTGACCCAAACCAACTTGACTGACTCAACCTAACGAGCAATTAACGACCTAACCTGATTTGGTTGGATGACATCCTGCGTACTGATGAACTGTGTTACGTGCCTGTGCCAAATACGCAGAAACTGACCTGACATGACATGACCTGAAAAAAGGCTTTTTATGCATTTGCACACATGCATGCAGACCAATGTGCTGAGTGTATTCAGAAAACTTTGGACGTTTCACCTGCCATTGCACCATGGACTGTGAACATTTAGACACACGAACTTGCTCTCTGTTCTGTTGATGTGTATGTATAAAGACCAAAGACACGTGACCTGACCTAATAATGAAATTCCATGTAACACAACATGCAATGACATGTGAGACAATACGCATGCCAATATCGACCCTAACCCCTAAACACCTGATTTTACTATTGACTCATTTAGGTTCGGCGTGAGGAAAACAACCTGCTTCAGATATTGGATGCACGCACCAACAAATGGTAAGAACTTGTTTGATTTGGGGTTTCGTTCAAATTCTCTCTCTAATTAACTTCTGCTTTTTGTCAAATATTTATGACTTTGTGATTATGCATACATGCATGTATACGTGTGTGTGTGTGTGTGTGTGTATGTGAGAGAGAGAGAGAGTTTTTTTTTTTGTTTCTTTCTCCTAAAATTGTGTGTGTGTGTACACTCTCTTTCATGCATATATATTGTGCACATAGGCACAAGAGCATTAATTGGAAAAGATAAGAAAATAGAAAAACAACTGATTTTCTGTTGAGAGTGTTGTGTAGATATTTTTGTTTTTGCTTTGTGCATGAAAAACAGCTATTGTGGCATTCATTCGAGTTGATTTCTCCCATTTGATGGAATAATGAACAAATGACATACTTTTTCATGATATTGGTCACACGTATTCACTACTGAGAACGATTTATTTATACCTTTTCACCAGATTCTTTTGTTTTTACTTCCCAAATCAGCTTGAGCCTCGTGTACAACAAAAGAGGTACTTGCGTGTACGCGCACACACACACACACACACGCACTCCACACTCTCACATCTTTAATGTACTGCCAAGGTGAATTATTGTCATGGTCTATGCACTGACGGATACTGTAGTTGTGAATTGGAAAGGTGTTTCTTGTTGAAGGTGTGACACAGTCACAAACAAAAATGTGAAGGTTGGGAGTCACAAATTACAGTAAGTGACAACTGCATGAGTAGCTTACTGTTGATTTAGTTTTAATGTGTGTGTGTGTGTGTGTGTGTGTGTGTGTGTGTGTGTGTGTGAGAGAGAGAGAGAGAGAGAACACATCTGTGAGTAAGTATACTTTTTTTTTTTATCCGCCCCCACGCAAACACCTGAGTGTTGCGCATGCATGCACTTTCTGTGAGAAAATGTATGCGGTGAGAAGACCTGCTGTTCATTTTGTGAAAATAACACGAATTCTTATTTCAACAAAGAACAACCGTGAACATTTGAGCAAATAATTCATTTTTAAATCACTAAGAGCGGGAAAAAAGGTCTACATGCTGCTTTTTTCTTTTTTGTATTTTCAAAATTTTCTGTTTCTATTCTATTCCTTCTATTTTGATTATTTTCTAACAGAATCTTTTTTCTTTGTGCATGTTATTTATTTGTTTTACTTCTAAAAAAAATGGTGGGTGGGGGTAAGTGGACCCAGAAAAAAAATCTTTTTTTTTTTTTTTTTTTTTTGTGAATGAAAGTAGCCTATGCGTGTGTGCGCGTGCGCGAATGATTTTACTAGTACATGTGCACGCATTGTAGTTAAAAATAAACAACAGCTCCTGTGTGTGCATACAAACCTTCAGTCCAAAGGCAAATAACTGAAAATATGCTTCTCATATTGCCCCAGTGAAGGACACATTGATAATGATACTTTTTTAATCGTCTCAAATAAATGCAGAATTAATTTAATGTCAGTTTTTTTTTTCAAAGTTTAGGACTAGGAGTGTATGAATGTTGTTGTGTCTGAGGAAGACCTTCAGTTCTGTATTATAGGCACATTCACAGGTAACCTGTGACATTGTTCATTTCCTGGCCTAGTAACCTGATTAAGTGCCCATTCCACGTACACACACTGCTATGGCAGGTAAGAAAACACACACACACACACACACACGCGCACGCACGCACGCATTTGAAATGTATTCGACTCATTTACCGGCGCGATTGTTACTTTTTTATTTATTAAGAATTGAACAGTACGTTCGAATACCAACCTAAAATTCGTTTTTAAATTTCAAACAAATTTCGTCAGTATTCCTCAGTATCAAGAAATTAGGAAACAAAAAAAAACTAATTCAATGTTTAAAAATGTTTTTTTTATTGTGAAATAATTATTTAATGATGATACTAACATTCCGTATGGAAATTTTAGAGTTCATGTGAACATTTGACGATGTATGCTTTTTCGCATGCATGATAAAAAAAAACTTATTTGTATGATTCAAAACACTTTTTAGTTGAATTTGTACTCCATTCCGTTGTGTGTGTGTGTGTGTGTGTGTGTGTGTGTGTGTGTGTGTGTGTGTGTGTGTGTACATTCACACCCATTATGTATAGGTTTCTGGGTGAACTGAGCGTTTAGTAGTAGTAGTAGTGATGGTAGTAGCAGTGCTAGTACATGGAGGCTAGCGTGACCCAGATACAATAGCCTACATTTCGGGAGAGACCCTCCCCCTTTACGTCTCTTCCTTTCTTTCTGTCTATAATATAGCCTCCAATAGCTTTTCATATACATATGAAAAACTATTGGACGGACACACACACACACACACACACACACATATATATATATATATATATATACTAGGCAGCTAGTGTCATTTTTTTCATTTTCTTCGGGACCAGACATCAACTGATGAAAATTGGTAAGGAATGAGAACAAAACCAGCAAAAATATTTCGACATTTTTTTAATCATTGCCTGTTTTTGTCCATTATTTTGTTTTGACAAAATGTTTCAAAGAAAAAGGCTAAAATGTTTAGTAGCGCAAAAAACAAACAACAACCCAAAAATTAAAAAACAACAAAAACAGTCAATCTACAAATCAATTCAATTTTAATCACAAAGAAAAAAATACCTTGATAAATAACTGGACGTGGATCACCTATGATTTGTTTTCTTTTTATCTTTAAGGCATGTTTTTTTTCTTCATTTTTTTTTTTAATTCCTCACAATAGTCAGTTACACTCACCCAGTTAAACCTTAGAAAGAACCTTTTCTAGTCTTAATTAACAACGCATCTATTTATATGAAAAAAAAAGTAGGTAGGGGACCTGTATGTACTGGATTACCAGTGGTTGTGTAGCATAATGTCTTTCTTGGCAAAATTTACCTTAACAAAAGCGGAAAGCAATGTGAAGAGAAAAGCTTAGAGCAAGGATTTCTTTTAGTTTTTTTGTGGTTAATTGCCCCAAAATAGAATATGCGAGCCTCTTTTTAAAAGATGAGGAACAAAGATTCGTGGGTTAAACTAAACACTAACATCAAAATTCACAATACAAAATTAAACGAGTAGAAACAGAAAGGAAAGAGTTGAGAGAGAGAGAGAGAGAGAGAGAGAGAGAGAGAGAGAGAGAGAGAGAGAGAGAGGCTAAAAGTAAAAACTAAAAAGAAGCCTCCGTTCGGAATTTTACTTTGTATCAACTTGTCAACACACGTGATGTGTGTGTGTGCGTGTGTGTGATCGCTTAAAAACTATTCACTAGTCTGTACTTATATAATTTTCTCTTATTTTTCATTGAAATTGTTCTATAAAATATTTGTTAAACTTATTTTGTGTACCACACAAGAGAAAGCGAGAAGAGTGGGTCACTTTTTATAAGGGGAAGTATAGTAGAAGCGAACCCTAAATTTACAAAGGCACGAAAAGGGTCCAAACTCAAAGGTTCTTTCTACCTAACTGCTGTTCTGATTTTTTTTTATTACGTGCGTGCCATGTAGAACTAGGGGGAATAATCTGATTTTTAAAGAATGAAAATATTTGTCACACACACACACACACACACACACACACACACACACACACACACACACAATTCCTAATATGCAATATGGGTGTGTTTGTGCAATGCGATTTTGTACGTAAAGAATAAATCAGAGTGACAATTGAGGAGGAAGAGGAGGAGCATGTAACCTGTCATTCCAATTTTCATTCACTTAAAGTGAATGACATGCATGTCCAACAAAAACGAACTGAACCTTAAACTACTGCTGATGACAATCAAACATATGTCCACAGGTTCATAAAAACCAGTATGAGAAATAATGCTGGTAATGCTTTTTTGGGATACAGCGTAGAAAGAGCCAACAGGAACATCTGTCTGTAGCTCTTAAAAGAAAACCTCAAGCCAACAACACATAAACCCAACCCAACTAATATTTAAGTCTTATTGCTTATATGATAAATATTTGTTAATTTTGAAAATGATGAGCGAAGAGAAGAGGAGTCTGAACAAACCATGATCTGTGATATGACCCTCGTCATTGTGACCATCGAAAAATGTGCTTTTGCTGTGTAACTACAAAAAGAGTTAAGAAGTTAAATGCGCAGGCAATTTACTAATGGAGCATTTCCATGAACATTTTCTATTCAATTTTATTGTCACGTAACTAAAAGAAAAAAAACTTACAAAAACTTCTTAAACAGTAAAATAATTTGTTCTAATAAATGTGAGTGGGGAATCAATCAAAAAGAAAACGAGATGCTCTTTAATTTGAACATTTTTTTTAAAAATGTATCTACTAATCTGAGTTGACTGAGTTTATTAACACACGTGTATATGTGTGCTATTGAATTTCTCACACACTAATAGGTGGATGGTATTTTGAGCCTCCATGTATTGTGTAGTGCGCGCACGCGCATCTATGATTTGATTCTGCATTAATACGCTCTTGTATGCGTGTATACACACTTAGACACACACACACACACACACACGGCGCTCTGAGCCTCCGTGTATTATTGTATGTGTATTCTGCTACTGACTGCTGACCGCCAACGAGCCTCGTATCTTTCTCTACTCCTCCCCCCCAGAAAATATTTGGTTCGTTTGGAGGTCAAAGTGACATTTTTTGGGGGGGAAGACAGAACGAACAGAATAGAGTAGCGGGGGGGGGACGTGTAGGAGAAAGAAGTGATGAAGAAGTCGTAGAAGAAAACGCATATTCATTGAAGGAGAGAGAAAATCTAAGACAAGAAGAAGAAATCTCAAAATTGTCGAGAGGGAGAGAAAGAAAAAATAAGATCATGCAGCAAGCGAGCTGAAAGAAAGACGGAAAGAGTTTATCGAAGAAAGTGTTGTGTGCTGAAATATAACGAGGAGAAAGAGAAAAGTGGAAAAAGGTTTGAAAGTGAGGAGAGAAAAAAAAAGCAACGAACAAGGAAGAAAAGCAACGAGGAAAGAAAGAGTGAGAGGCGAACAAAAGTGGGGGGAAAAGGGACGATACGAACATAGACTCTTTTTAGTCTTTATCAATTCCCAAAATATTCTATCACAGTTGTTTTGTGCTATGAACGAAAAAAAAAAAAACTTATAAAAGAAAATCACTTGAAAAAATTCCTTAAACAAGGAAAAGAAGAAAAGATTGAGAAAAAGTGAAAAGAAAACCGGAGAAATTCATACTTTCTTTTGTATTGTGCATTTCCTTCTCTGTTTTTCTTTTGTAAAACACCTCTTGCTGCAGCTATTTTGTTTTGTTGATGTTCATGGAGAAAGATTTTTGCCAACAAAAAAAGAGGGAGTGACTTTAAAACAAAACAAAGTAGTAGAGGTGAAAGAAAGACGAAAAAAAAGTAGGGAAATATCCTCTCACGCATACACACGGAGGGGGATTTTTTTTTAAGTGAGATTTTTATGAACAGAAGGAGTCAAGTATTTCGAAGAAAACAACGCAATATTTTTTTTTTTTTTTTTTACGTAAACATAAAACGTAAAACTGAAGAGAGAAAGAATTGCTGAGGATTTTCACGAGAAATAATCATCGAATATAAAAGGATAATACTTCTTCCCAGACAGTAAGGATATTTTTATTTTTGCATTTTTATAATTGCTTTTTTTCCCTTTCTTTTAAGTTGTTGAAAGGATCTTCTCTTTCTTTCCAAGAAAAGAAAAAGTTTTGTAAAATATCATTTCCTTAAAAGCACTTAACAGTAAAATTGATATAAATATTCTTTTTGAAAGATGAAAATTTACAAATGATATTTTTTAATTACGAAATCAAACTCTCGGGCACCTGGAAAATAGAGTAACGCTTCAGTTTCTATTTCATACATAGCCAAACATTAATTAATTTTGTAATAATTGTTACCAGAAGAAATCCATAAATCAAGCATTCTTTTCATTTTATGTTTAAGACTATCTTGCTAAGTTGCTAAATATCGAAAGAACAAAGATTTCGCTACTCAATTGTATGTGTGTGTGTGTGTGTGTGTACGTGTGTGTATCCGGATGTATATTGCATACCAATTTTATTGCAAGTTTTTCTTTTTTATGTATTTAATGGAATTTAAATTACTTAGTTTTTGTTTTTAAGTAATAAGATTTTGCTCGCTTTCATAGTTACTTATTATTATTATTGCTATATGCGCGTTTGTTCACTCATACTTGAATTTTAATTCTGATTTTTCGAATAATGTTAAAAATCTCTCCCAGCATTATTATCTGACAGTACATGCTTTTTGTAACATTTAAGATTGGTTGGATTATTTTCTCAATTATCGATACACAGATCTTCTGAAGTTGATGTAGATTCCGAAACTAGAGCGACTTGCACCACAAAACACGAAGAATTTTTCACGTATTCAATGCAGAAAATTAAGGATAAAAGCAGGTCATGAGAATGAAAGAAGGGAATAGTGGAAAGAGATGACGAACAAGGATACTACTACTACTACTACTACGATGACGACTACTATTAGGGATCGCTTTCTTATTTCTTATTAGAACGTAACTAGTCTTTGAAAGCAATAAATAAAAAAAAAACAAAACAAAAAAAAAAAACGTAGCAGCATTAAACTCCGTTAAGATTGTTAACTGATTATCTACTCCAAAAAAAGTTGTCCGAATTATTAATTTTTTGTCATTAATTTTACTTTTCGCTACAACGACGGTGTCTAAAAAAAAGAAATTAAAAAGGATAAAAATATAAGCAGAAGCTGTGTATGAAGAGTGAAGACTTTTTTTCTTGCTCAGTTGCATATACTCCGTAATTTATTTATTATACACCTGTGGGTGTGTCTGGAAAAAAGAGAGTTGGGGGGGGGATCTTCTTTGTTAAATCATGTACGTTAAGAACTAACCCTCCTGAGAAAGCACTGTGTAAAATCAACCGGTTGGTAAGTAGTAGCTACTCACTTTAGTTTCACTACTTACTAATCATCTTTCTCTGCCTACCTAGCGACCTCATTTTCTTTCAGATGCAATCCAATAAAATACAAACGGAAATATATTATTGCACACCACTTGCATATTGAATATGCATGACTCTATTCGTATTACTATTATCAACTGGGATGCGAGAGAAAGGACAATTTTGTGCTTGTTGCGAATAATAATAATAATAATTATAATGATGATGATAAAACGGCAAAATGTTGAGTTGGCCTGGTTGGGAATGCGCCACACACGTGTATCTGTTGTTCTCCCTAATTCGCAAACATGCATGCATGACATGTGCATGCATTGAGGTGTGTGCGTGCGTGCCAGCTGCACGTTATTTTGTATCATAGATAAGAAGATCAATTGAAAACACGCTTGTCATTTAGTGTCAGTCGCTTTTAGCTGAATTCAGCTGACCTGCATTAAAAAAAAAAAAAAAAAAAAAAATCCGATCACCAGATATTGACCTCTATGTGCGCGCGCGAGTATGTCGAATAACGAGGATAGTGTTACCGTTGTTAAGTGTTGACTATTAACTGGTGTCTGTGTAAATAATAAAAGAGTGTTGAATCAAAATTTGTGTCATATGTTACTGATTAATTTCAAGTCTTGTACACCTCTTTTGTTGTTAAAGTGAATACATCTGTTTCAGTATCCTGCATACTTTTCTTGCATAATGATGGGTTTTTAAACCAGTTTCATTTCACAGAAAGAAAAAACATTTTCTTTTAAAACACGATTGCTTATACATTACGGGCACTTTTATACAACACATGGGTGGGTACATTTTTATTTAAAAAAAAAACCCTTAAAAACCGAAAGTTTTCCTGTTACAGCACGAAAAGCCATCTGTAAATAAAAATGCATATGGCCTTCTTGCATCATTTCACACATTCACTTCTCTTTGTAAAGAAAGAGAATAATAACTGACATATTTCGTTTTAGAAGTGTACATTCTACTCCTGCTACGCACACCAACAACCTAATTTCATATCTGAGAAAGAAGAACTCTATGTACGCCGTAAACGAGATGTATACACGCAGATGAAGTAGTATACAGCAACTGGAGAGAGATGCCTATTTTTACATTACATGTGTATCATCATGATAATGATGCCAGTTTAAAGTACGAGGTTTGTTTTTCTCCGTGTGTCTCTACGACATACACCTGACAGCTCAGTACAAATGTGTGTGCGTGTACATGTGTACAAGCATCCTCCACACGTCCAAGATGATGATGATGATGATGATGATATGAATTCTGTGTTCATCGTCTCGCTCTCTCTCTCTTTCACTCGTGGATCTTCAAACATAGTGGAGCCTCTCATTTTTTTGGCACCAGGTAAGACAACCAATCATCACCACCCCATATCCTCATCTTTCTTTCTTACTTCTCATTTCTCATAATTTACTCTTCCTTCTCATTTTATTTTGACTGTTTTTTTTATGCTTCAATTTCTGTTTCCTATTCATTCGAAAATTTCCAACTTTTTGACACTTTTTTTCTCTCTCGCTTTGTGCCTCTGCCTCATTACTTTGGTTCTCTTACAGTTGCGTTTTTTCCCCATTATTTTTATTTTAAGTCATGCATGCATAAAGAGGAATAAGCTCTTTAAAATGTTTATTATTACTTATTTAGCTATTTTTAAGTAACCATTGACTTTCTTTGCTCATCATTTGTTGTAGTGAATTGTAGATTTAATGATGATGACGATTTATTTGACTTGTTATGACACACACTGACCAAGTCCATGTGTCTAACTGTTGTCAGTATTGAATACAAACAGTTGTCATATTTTTACTGATTTTTTAAAACATCCACAATATACACATACATTTTTAATGATTCATTATCTATTTTGCACGTACAAGCAAGCACTTCGCTGTATGTGCTTTGTAGTGTGTGTGTGTGTATATACACTTTCTTTACAATAACAAGAATGGAATACTAAGAACATTATGCGCACATTTCTTGTGTGTATAATAATGTATGTGTGAAAAATGTAGTGTGACGATTTTTTAAAATCTTATCTTTTGTTTGACTCTTCGTTCCAACAAACATTGCAAGATAAAATGTTCAGTTCACTTGACTGCTGCTGGGAATTTATTTTTATGTAACGAAAATGATTTTTGATCGTTTAAAATGAATAGACACGAAATCAAAATCTATGAGTGAGATGCTTTCCCACAGAAAGTAGTTATTAGATACTTACTATTTTTAAGGTCCTTTATGAGGATCTTTTCTTTCAAAGGAATATTATAATACTCCTTTTTGATTTGCAGCCAGTAAACTTCACTTTTTTTACCTGGATTTTTTAAAACATTTATAAACCTAGTTTTATCGTTTCTCTCTTTTACATTGAATTTCTTTTTTCTTTAAGAAAGAAACAAAAAACCCCACTATCAGTCATTCATTATGTACTTTATTGTCCTCTTTTCCTGACCTACTCTACCTCATTCTTTCTTTTTCTCCTCTTTTGCTGCTACTGCTGTTTCAATCGCTGAACCCTTTTCCCCTTTGCAAATTGGGTTTTCTACCATTCAAACCGAAGACTAGTCACAGGGATACAAAAGGATTTTCTTTCATGCCCTTGTAAATTTAGTTAAACTAAACACTATTCCTTATTTCAAGAACCGTTCTATTTTCTCTTTCACCACTTTTTTTTTTAAATTACACGCACGCAAACAAAATGTTTTATGATTTTTAATATTATAAGAATAATAATTCTTTTCTTGCACATTTTCTGATTCGTTCATTCAAGCCACGAAAATGGAATACTCAAAAAGGATTATTTTCTTGAAGATATAAATTGTTTACTTGACGCTTTTATTAGTATTCACCAATCTGCACCAAAACAGATCAGGTTTCGAAGAAGAACTTAACATATTTAATGGTTGTTGGAGCATCGGCGAGTGTGGCCCAGATACAACAGCATACCGACATACTTAGTAGAGTGGTTACAAAATGGGGGATCAATTTGTAATGCCGCGTGCTTTGCACACATATCCCTCACTTTGTGACCACAATGCATATCGACTTGACACGATCTATATATTTACTTAATCTTAAGGTTTTTCTTAATCGCCTAATCCCTTCTAATTCCTATCCCTTTTAATCTATTTTGCTACAACAACAGAAACAAAAGAATCCATCTATGTCCTTAACATTTGAGTATAGGTAAAACAATTTCACATCGTATTTTTCAAAATGCTTTTACTTCGTTTTAGAAATTCTTTTCTTCAAACGCCACAAGACTTGGTCAGGATGATTACAAAATGGGGGTTCAGTTTAGAATAGCATGTTCTTACAAACTGACCCCTCTTGCTTGTAATTACCTAATAATTCTGATTAAAAGTGCCTTCTTTGCCCTTACATTTGAGGTTTATTCTTTTTAGACAGCTTTGAAATCCTCCTCTTCGCTGACTCTTCTCTCCCTAATGCTTTATTACGTCTTTTCTAAAATTTATCATATCGCACCGTAGAAGAAAAAGGGTTGGTTTAGCAGCCGCTATTAGAACGAATAAAACAATTTTTCAGTTTGTATTTTGTTTAAAATGACTTATTTTAAAACTGTGTTGCAGTTTTACTGTTATTTTGTATCCTTTTATTTGGTATTGGTGTAGTTAAATTGGGGGGAAAAACAGACCCCAACATCAAAACGTTATAAACAACACTAACAACAGATTTAAAAACAAAAGAAATCTTTATTTGTGCAGCAGCAAAATAATCTAATAAAAAAACAAACAAAACAAAAAAAAAAAAAACATTTACATACTTTCGGGTTTACAAATTTTTTTTTAAGGAAATATTTTGGTTGGGTAAGAGGATTTCTGCAGAAAGAGAAGAAAACCTACCAACTAAACATTCATAATTTTTTGTTGCTGTATTTTTTGTTTTTAGAAGCATTTTCTTTTTTTCTTGATAAACCACTAATTCATAAACCATTTTTCTCTCACTTTTTAAACACAAAATACTGTTTTTATGTATATTTCTAAAAAAATAACAATGCAAGACTAGGGATCAACTATTATCTCCAATTCTCAATGCATTTTTTTCTGTTTATAATTATAATTATTTGGGAAAAATGTAAATTTTAAAATTGAAAAACAATTATTTAAATTATTAAGCGAAACCCTTCATTATAAAAAGTTTTCTTCATTAAAATAAAATTATATAAAGCAAAATGCCCGAAGACAAAAAGTGTCCCAGATAATGTTTTTTTTTCCTTTTTCAATGAAGATTGTTACTGTTGATGGGAAATGCTTTTGTTTGTTAGGTAAAGAACACAGCTCTGCTTTTTTTTATGTCATAATAACCAAGCAAAATAAGATTGATCTTTGTTTCCTCCTTTGTATCTACTTCTATTCTTCTCCTCCTTCAACCTATCCTCCCACTCACCCATTCTATTCTATTCTATTTCATCTTAAACTAGGTATTAGGTCGCACTTGACTGACCTTAATTTGTGGAAAATTTGACCTCTGTAAGAAAATGTCAACACTTTGTCATGGTCGAGAAATCTGCATGCTGTTCCAGCATTCATAATATATGTTGTGACTAGACAAACTTTCATAATATTCTCTGTATTTGTTTTGCTTATTTTAATTTTGTTGTATTTTAGTTTTTTACACACACACACATATATATATATATATATGTGTGTGTGTGTGTGTGTTTTCCACCTGGTCCAAGTTGAAGGGATTACAGTTCCTGTTAGAGCAGTAATGGTACACTATTAGTGTGCATGTAATCATCTCTCTCACTCTCTCATATATATATATATATATATATATATATATATATATATATATATATATATATAATATGTGTGTGTTTAACTATAAAACAAGGGCTGAGTAACTTTCTGTTCATTTATATGGTTGACTTGCATACTAAATGCAATGCAATGGAGAAGAACCATCTTTTTCTGCTGTACAACAACAGGAGCAGCAGTAATAGCATTATCTATTTTTCACCATGATTTTGTGGGTGGATAGATTAGGATACAAAGAAGCAGGGAGAAGGCAACCTGTTTTTATGCCTTGTGTTATGTTTCAGATATTTAGGAAAATGCAATATACATTTTTGTTAAGTATGTGTAGATATTTCTTTTTGTATTCTAAGTCCACTTTATCCATGTGAGGAAGAGATATCTGTATATTGGCTGTTTTTGATTCTTTCAAACTTTGTAAGGACAGTCTCTTCTAGGATAAACATGCCAAACATTTTCTCCACTGCCATTTTTCATCAGTCAAATTACAATAAAACTTGTGTTCAAATTTCAGGGAAATAAGGAAAAAGTAATGACATTTTTTCTTGGACTTCTCCAGTATTTACTTTGCAAAAATCTTTTATCTTCTTTTGTCCTTCAAAAATAGTACTTGAGTTTCTGTGCTAACATTTCACAGGTTTCTTTCTCTTTCTCTGCCATTATTGCCTTACAAATGTTCACTATTTTGGATTGGGCAGGTAATTTGATAACAGATTACAATCCTGTAAAATCAAAAACTCTTGTATGATTTGATGTAAGTTTCTTTTTTTAATATTCTCATAAAAAAATAGATTGCTTGTACAAGAGAGAAATGTTTTCTAATCATTTTTGTTTTTATTTGAGTAGAAATTTAAAAAAAAATGAATGACCACCTGTTTATTTTATCAGCAAAATACTTAATAAAAGTAAAACCAGTTCATAAACTCACTGGTTTCACTTTTATTTTTCTATTGATGCCCTACCAAAATATGTCTGGTATACGTAAGAGTTTTAAGTAAATCTGGAATTTGTAACATAATACAATAAAAAAAAACTTTCATGCACTTAATCTTTTTCTTTTTCTTGTTTTTTTTTATGAAAACTGCAAAATATTCAATTGTTACATGGCTTTTATTTTCTAAGTGTAAAAAGTATTATATAATGCACAAGTGTATTTGCTTGCTATTTGGTATCTTAGGCTTTTCATGGTCATTGTTCTTGACAATTTTCTTTATCATTACAAAACAATTATATAATGAATTTAGTAAAGCATGAATATTGTCACATCTTTATTGTTGAATTTTGAATGGCAACTTTTGCGCGCTTTTTTGTCTGGAAGCTTGGTTGCATCAGCTCTGTTTACATAATGCATGGAAGAGAGAGAGAAAGACACACACACACACACACACACACACACACACACACAGAAGGAAGGAAGACTTAATAATGTCAGTCTGCCCTTGTATTTGCTTTCTCTCTTTCTTTCTTTTTGCTTGCTTGACTGGCTGCCTCGATATTTTTTCTAACAATCTTATTATCCCTGTTTTTTTTCTCCTTTATTATAGTAGTATGTCATTTAGCTTAGTAGTTTTAATAAATTTATGAACAAGTCATTTTGTGATATAGTATGCTAAGTTTTCTTCAGAATAATTAATACATTGATTGATCTAAGAAAATTGTCATTATCACTTTAATAAACAAGATTGATTCTAGAGTTTGTTGCCTTTTTACAGTTCTTTATATTTCTCTATGTATTTATCGCTATTTCAACAAGTGTGCATCAAGTTAAAAGTTCTTTGTAAGATAACTTGTTAGTGCCAAGGTTACTTTAAAATGACATGAAACCAACTGTTGAAGTGAAGGATCGAAACTTGATTATTTTGTGTCTGCTCCTCAAGAGATGAGACTTGCGCTTCTTTTGCCACTTTCTCATGTTTGGTTTTTACATATATTAGCAGGTTATTGATGTGCTGCTTTTTTGAAGTTGCAGTAAATGGGGGTCTACTTAACATCGCATCTTATTTCTTTCTAGCATTTATTTATTTGGTTTGCATACTTAATTTCAACTACTCTTTTGTTTTTTGAAAATTATATCTGATCACAATAAGAACTTTTCTAATGTTTTTGTATGTGCATAACTTTCTATCACTTATAAGAAAAAGTGCACCATATTTTATTCTTTTAGCCTGGTTTGATTTAATTGTATATCCATCCCAGTTTACCATGCCGTATTGTATATGAACAAAATTAGAAATTTTTCCTCATATTGATCTTAATTTTGTTTTTACTTTTTGAAAGTTGTATTTTTGTAGGACTTAAACATATAGAAGTAGAAATATATTTGAGATATTTTACTTAAAATGTTTTAAGAGCATGTTTTCTTCATTGACTAAACTTTGTGCTTTCTAGTAGGTAGTTATTCAGATTCTCTGATCATATACTTGCTAGTAAGTATGGAAAAGAGGATAACATGCAATTTCTTTCACGTCATCTTTCACTCATGTCACTTGAATATATATATCCATCAAGCAGAAAAAAAAACAAAATTTGCAAGCCAAGTTTACTTTGGCACTTTTTAACAATTTGTTTGTGAATTGGGAAAAGCTCGACAAGTTTCAGATGAAGAGTATTTCAGTTGTTCATTACAATTTTGTACTGTCAACTTTTTTGCATGCTCTTTGCACAAGCCTCGTTTTGGCTTTGTTTACAGTTTGAATAGTTGCAGCAGCAGCAGCAATGTGCAGCAGCAGCATGGGATAAGCCCCACCTCCTCAGATAAAAAAATTGGGCTGCTACTTTAACTCATTGCTTTTCACTTGAAAACTTGTCTTTCTCAATTTTTGCATGTGACTTTTACTTCAAGATAGCATCAAAATGGATGTTTTGTAAACAGTTTTTATTTTTCTGCCCTTTTATATCGATAAGGGAAGAATGTTTGTAATCTGTTGATGATGTATTTTCTGTTGACCAATAATACACACATAATATGTGTCCATATGTTTATCCAAGAGCCCATTATTTGTCCATAGGTATACATATGCAAGTACATATGTATACCTGTATAAATGGATCTGTGTGTATAGATAATGCCTGTAACTTGTGAAGGCAAACTTTTGAGCGGTGTGGCCTTGTTTTTTGCAATTCGGTCATTGCCAGTTGATGTAAAAATTCGGTCATTCTTAGCACTATTCATAAACATGCTGGCTGTGAGCTTTCTGTTAAAATCTTCTGTCTCGGTGATGTTTGAGGATCTTCTGTTATTTAATTATTATTTTGCTTACTTTCTCATATTAGTACAAAATAAAAATTGATAAATACTTTCAGTGACTTAAATATATGAATATTCGGTAGTAAAGTTTCTTGGTTCGTTCATAAAAAGATTTGACTAAACTTTTTTTTTGACTACCTCTAAAATAAACACTGGATAGGCAAAGCATAACTAGAGTTTTTTTTTTTTTTTTTTTTTTCATCACCTGGCAACAGTACTTTCCTTTAAAGATCAGTGATTGCTGTTTAAAATATAACAAAAAAAGAATGGACTTGTTCAAAGGTATTTTCTAACTGAAAGATTTATAACCTTTTTAGTTTTAATGAATTTTATATCATTTTTTTTGACATTTTTTGCTCTTATTACTCTATTCATGTTCTTGAATCTTCACTTTGTTTATTGTTTTGCTAAAATGTAGAAATTTCTATTTGCAAATATACCTACTGGTATTGGCTGACTTCACAGCCAATGCTTCTCTTTTATTACTTCTGCAAATAAAACCATATCTGTTGAGAATATTTGCTATTGCCTTCATTTAAAGATGTTTGCAAAAATTATCAACACATATAACTTCAGACATTGACACTCTCTGCACAAAATATAAATATTAGAGGTAATTTCATAAAAAATAAGTATTATACATACTTTGAATATTGGTCAAAATATAACTTTTGTATGATTTACAGCTAGATGTTTAAAATTTTTAATCCTCTTTAATAATTATTTTAAATATTATTACTTTTTTATGTGATCTTTGAAGTTTTGTATTCAGATATTGCTTTGTACATGCTGTCATGCATTTGATAAAATACTTTCATTTACAATTGAAGAACTATTGTTCTGTTTGGATATAGTTTCTTGCTTTGTGCCTGAGAATATCTTGTAAAATCATAAATATAGAAGTTATACAGATATTTAGTAAAGCTGTTAATGTTTTTTTTTTAATTTTTGTTTTCCTATTCTCTTTGCTTCTTTATATGAATGATGAACTTTTCTCAAGTTTCTTCACTTGAAATTGTCAACATTATTCATATTTTTTGTGTTTCTTGGCTGGAATCATCATTCATTTGTCGCTTTAATTTCCAAATTTCTTACCATAAGAGTCATGCCTTCCTCAAAATATATCTTACTTCCTCAACTGACATGGCCCTTTAGTGTCTTTTCAAACAAAATAAATGCAATGTAATAACAAGGCCTGTATACTTAATCATATTTGACTTGAACTTGTCAGTAAACTGTAGTCAGACAACCTACTATCTACAAGTTAGTAAAAGCATGTTTTTTTGCACTGTTCTGTTTATACTATTGTATTTTGTTCCTTGATTTTTCACTCAAGCCTCGTTTCTGCAATGTTTACATCCTGGTTGTTGAAGAGCAAGGGTAATGGGGAGAGGGAGGAAAAGATTCTGAATTGTCTAACAGGTCAGGGAGCATTTGTTTTAATTGGAATTATTTCATTCCTTCTTGCATGTTTCGCTCTGAAATTACAAGTAGAAGAAAAGCTTCTTTTCAGTTGATTTGTCTTGTTAACAATTTTTTATCAGGCTTCAGATTTTTGTTATGTTACTTACTCTGCATAGTAATAGAAAGAATAAGCTCCCTTCTCACCCAAAATAAACCACAAGGTCTTTTCTTTTTGTTTTTATGTGTCTTATCCAACCACATGCTCTTCTTCTCCTCCTCCTCTTGCAGCTGACCAATGAAAGATGATGCTAGTTCACAAACAACTCCTCTACCAGCCAACCACATGCACATGCACACATGTGCAGTAGTGGCCATGTGATATTTCTTTTCTATACTGGGGCACAATGACCTTGCAGGATGTGCAAAGTTTTCTGACTTTCTAAGGTTTTTGCATTTGATCTGCATATTTTACACTTGCATTGTCTTTGTGTGTTTTTTCTGAATTTGCCAAATTTTATGAGCTGTTCACTTTCACGTTTTCTTTTCTTTTTTTATAAATTTTCTCAAATTGTTTCTGTCACACTTTATTCTCTCCTTCCTTGTTCACATTCTTTGTCATTTGTTTTCAGGCCAGACAAGTTGCAAACTTAAATCTATCTCTTGTTACTGTTATTTCAAACAGTATTAACTTCTTTTACCTCTTGCTTTTACTCTTAAACATACTGATGTATACATACAGTCATGTATGTATAGATTATGCCAGCAGTATGTGCTAATTTACTAGAAGCAGCAGGGTGGGTTACTGTTTGCATGTCTATTAGAAATACACCCTTTTCTATATATAACTATATAATGTAGGTAGAAACTTACAAAACCTCATTAAATACTTGCAATGGTAGGTCTTGCTAAAAATATTAATAGTCGTTACTTTGTTCAACTATATGACTCTGTAAAAAGCAAATTAAGAATATCTAATGAAATATCTAGCCTTGTAACTTATTTCACTAATGTTTCAGTATCAATCATTAATAAGGATGATACTGAGATATATGTAAAACAATGCTTACGATGATAACTTTTATATACTACAATGAAATGACAGATTGATAATGAACTGTGGAACCAGCTGGTCATTATTCAGCTTTAGTAATAAA
The DNA here is from genome assembly GCA_903632075.3 of Acanthosepion pharaonis. NCBI lineage: Eukaryota > Metazoa > Mollusca > Cephalopoda > Sepiida > Sepiidae > Acanthosepion > Acanthosepion pharaonis. The sequence goes on along the minus strand of CAHIKZ030004498.1, from coordinate 51,159 downwards.
GTGCTAAACAGATTAAATACAAGTGTTTGCTGAAATTACCTCTTTACAAATAAAAAGTGGTTTTCATGATTTCCTAAGAAATATAGGCTATAATAAGCAAATATGATAGAAGTTGCATATTAAATTGATAGATACCAGAACTACTGACTCATAAGTTACATATATGTTAGCAAATTTCAGCATCATAAAATTTGTAACAAGAGAAAACATATTCTACCAAAAAAACAAATCTGAAATATATGCAAGTGGAAATATTATTTCCATTTTGTAGTATTTAGAAGTGATTTCTATGTGTTACAAAAACAACAAGAGGAAATAAAAAGTTTAAAAATTTACTTGTAAATTGCAATTAAAAATGTCATTTTAAATCAAGATTTGTATTTTTTAGAAGTATTGTAGTGATTTGTATATCAGAAGAGCATAGATTGATATGAGATTTATATGTATACAAATTTTAGAACATTAAATCTGATGTAGCACTTCTTACACTCTTGCTTTTTTAAACCGCATTTATTTCTCTCCAATTGTATGTATTCATAATTTTACAAAGTTGAACCCTATTTTGATGAAAAGCATCTTTCAGGTGTCAATTTGCTAATTTCACCAATGCATTTATCTCAGATAAAATCAAACAAGTTGATGCTTTCACTTTAAAAAAATGATTTTGTAGCTTTGCAGGTAACTAGTCACAAATGATATTGAATAAATTTCTTGTATGACTGCAATATAAATTTTATTTCATTATATTTTTTCTTTATTATTTTGCTATTTTTTTTTTCAGTATAAAATCATAACTGATACTGTGAAACACATGTGAATGCTTTATTTATTTATTTTTTTGGAAAAAAAATAATACTTGGCTTTTCATTGTTATAGTTTTATTTGTGCAAGAAATAGCCACTTGGTAGTAGCTACTTTGATTAGAAATCTGTTTTCTACTTTTCAGCCATTCTGTGATTATGATTTTTATTGAACTGGTTCTGAAGATGTTTTTTCCTTACCATTTTCACTAGTAGAGAAATCTGTTTATTATTTACAAAATAGTGGCTAAAAGAAATTAAACTGTTCACTGTCACCACAATACTGCAAATCAGAGACAGTACCAGTGATACAGCCATTCCTGTCTGAAGTAAAGGGTGATTACTAATGACATCATTTGTCGCTTTTGTGTTCACCTTAATTTTAATGATATTGCCATGATAAAAAAAAAAAAAAAAACAGAAAAAATACTTTGTCAATTTGCTAATGGCTGTCCAACTTGTCCAAATACTTACTACTTTGCCCTTCCTGAGAAGTAGGAAAATTACAGGTGATGATTGCTTGATGTGTGGAAATTGTATAAGTTTTAAATATCTGTCCCTCTTCCCTAATCTCAAGGACTGATGCATGAAATTAGATATTTGTAATCAAAATTACTTTACAGTAATGAGCCTAACCAACTTGGCACCTGGAATAAAAGCTCAAATCTGTTGGTTAACACTAAATCTGCTATGCTGTCACTGAATTAAGCCTGCATTGTGCATTTTATATCATATGTATATAAACATATATAGATGATCATTTACATTTTTAGGTATATACTGATTGGTGTTGAATATATATTTTTTATAGGATTGCTGTGGATAAAGGTATTTTTCTTAGTTTGAAATCCATTTTCTTTTATGTAGGGTACTTTGTTAGAGTGAGACATTTTGTGCTAGCAATGAAAATTCATACTACTTGATTTACATTCATTACTCTTAGTTTCTAAGCCCTATCTGTAAACACAGTTTTTGCTCCAGGTTTTTTTATTGAAACATAAAAGATTGTTCTTTTGATCCTTGTTTTTTTTCCTTGTGTTTACAGACAAGAACTTAAATAGAAATATTGTTTCTTGGCTTTTACTCTCCTCATCACCAATTAAGGCAAACTCTATCACTGCTATGTGGGCAGAGAGCTGAATTGCAAGCTTGAAAGTTTGTTTGGAGGATCATGCATGAAGAAAATTGTCTTCTCCAAACACTTCCATGTTATCGTTTGAATGATGTTAATTCTGTAAAATTATTAGTCATACTCTGACTAATTTGTAGATTAGGTATGTAGTCATAAAGATATATCTTTGCACAATTTCTGGATTACAGTCAGATCATGCTGAAAGCACTGGTTCCTACCTGATCACTGATATTAAGCAGCATCAAACTTAATTAGTACTTAAGTAGGTAACCACTTAAAAACACTAGGTACTGTAAGCAACATGTAGCCTTTGTAGCAGACTAAGCAAAGCTTAGTAACTGATAATACACTTGTTCACTTCATTGATCAATAAAAAGAAATGAAAAAATGGTTCTGTTCACTGTTTGTTTTGGATCAACACAAATCTTGTAAAAAAATCAGTCAAAATGTTGTCTTCATATGCAGTAACTATATATTGGGATATGACTTAGTTTGTATATAATAATTTGAATATAAATGAAGGATCTAACCAAATAAATTATTTTCTGTTGAAAATTACTCTTGCATGTGTGAATGTATGTAAAATATATAGTGGGTACTGAAAAGTTAATATCCTAACCCATTTCTCAACATATGACTAAATGTCCCAGCATCAGAATTCTATTTTTAATCCCTTCTTTGTTAGGCTGAGAACTTTTTAACATTACATTTGTGTTTGTTTATATATATATATATATATATATATATATATATATATATATATTTCTGCTTTTAAATCAAATCAGGAGAATCCTTCCTTCTATTTATATTATTAGGATTAAGCCCTATTGTTCCTGTTTTAAGATTTTGTCATTATATTTTTTAATATAAAATCTGTAAGAGAGAAAGCAATTCAAATCTATGAATAAATATTCTCATATTTTAATTAATATGATTTTTTTTTGTAAAATCTGTAGGCCAGAAATTAAAAAAGCTTAAAAAAATATACAATTGGAAAAGTACTTGGGCTTAGAAAGAGTAAGATGTGAAAAAAATATTTCGACCCAATTATTTATTATTACCAATTCTGCATTGTATGCAGGACACTCTATGGTTGGCAGTTTTTGATGTGTATGAGAACCTGACCTGTAGAATGATTGTTGTTATAAAATTATATTCTTATCCATTTGTCAGTTGAAAGATAGTTTTGATTTTTATAAAAGTTATTAAAAAGTATTTTTCTTTTGATAAATTATTTAACTTGTTATTTTTCTATTAAAACTTGAATGACTCACTCATTTCTGAAACCATAAGTTAAAACAGAAAATTGAGCTTGAGGTTCTATTCATAATGCAGTAATCATTTAGAAAGAACACATTAAAATAAACAAAACATTCCCACTAAATCCATTGTACATAAATATTAATTCCTTCATTTTTTGTAGCAGTCCATCAAGTCTATTTTTATATTTAAATGTTTTCTATGATGATTGCTCTTAAAAAAGTTACCTGAAAATATTTGCTTGGTAATTATTTTTTTTTATCAAACTTTTCTCTTTCCAATATTAATAATCATTTTCTGTGTTGGTTGGGAATCCTGTTTGCTCAGAAGAACGTTTTTTTTAAAAGATGGCGGGAAATGTAAAATGTTGAAATTGTGAGGAAGAACTTACCCTTGGCTGCCAGGGAAAGCCAATGTCCTGCTGTCCGTTTGTACTCATTCCTTGACTTGCTTTCAGTTAACAAAGCTGCTGTCTGTACAAAACCCATGCAGACACAACATGCACACACTGACAATGCAGTCAGTTAAAAGTGCATGCGCAACACATGCATGTAATTATTAGAAACATGCACATGCGCATGCATATATAAGTGTGTTCAGAAGTTGGATGTTTGCAAAATTTTGTGTACCTGCACCGATGTATTTGCATTGAGGAAATGCTGAACTCTCTCATATTAACCATTGGCTTTGCTATGAATTAAAAATGCTGTGATTAATATTTTTTTATAAAGTGATCCATATTTAATGTCACCTTTTAAATATGGGCTGAAAAAACTGGATAAATTTAACGAATTAGGTTGGGAAACCTGTTTGAATATTTTTTATATAGAGCGGAGTGCAAAACTTTTTTTCAAGATAAATTCTTTCTTGACATAAATAATGAAAGCTTTGTTAATATATTAAGTTTGATCAAATTTAATGCAGTCCAACTCCAACAGACATTTGAAGATATTAAATGATAAAAGTTAATTGTTTAAAAAGAAAAAAATAAACTCCAGAAATGAAAACTATTAGTTGAAACTAACCTTTTTACAAAATGTTTTAACCTTTCTTTTAAAAAAAAAAAAAAAAAAAAAAAAATTGTCCTGATGCAAAATGTTATAAAGAACATTGGCAATGTCTCAAATGTAAAATGATGTTTAATGTAATTTAAACCTGATTAAAAATACTTATAAACACGGTTGTCTGATTAATTCTTCATAAACATTGTAAACTGTCAAAATTCATTTGTTTCGGATAATTTCTAATTTTGTTCAATAATAATGATAATTTCTTCCCATCTGGATGGTATTTTGTTTGTATTCTCATGTGTATATGTTTATATATATATATGCAAATATCTTGTATAATCTTAAATGTTATTGAAAATATGCATCTGTAGCATTTGTAAATGAATGTTGGGGTGGGGAACCTGGAATAGTTACATGCACGCACACACATACACACACAGAGGATTACCTCTGAGTCATTATAGTTGGAGATTTTATTTTGCACAATTGTCTACAAGTTAGTATATGCAAAATGTCTTATGAAATAAAGTTTTAAATGTCTGCATAAGTCAGCAAGTCACTTATTAAGTTGAAACTTGTCATTTTCTAGAGTATTATAATTGTGACTCATTTTTATTTATTTGTCTCTCATTGTGAATATGTCTCTGGACATATAGTGATAAGTAAATTAAAAAAAACATTTGAAGAGGGGCAAGACAATAAAGAACTTAAAAGAAGTAATTAGCTTTGATAAGTAATAAATTTATGTGTATGTATGGCTCATGAAAAATGAAAACAAGAGAGAGAGAGAAAACTAAATGGTGGTTGCTTGAATTTGCTCGCTTGTTGACAATTAGTATCTGACATCATAGTCCACATCTACTACTGCATGGATTCTATTCTCGGAAACTGGGCTGCTGCTGCTCTATGCCGCTGCTACTTTGCCAGACTGCACATATTAGCCCTTCTCTCTCTCACTCACTTGCTCACCACCCTGGCTGACAGGCTTCCTTGCTTACCTCAGACTACATCATGAAGAAAGTATGTAGGTGGGGAAATAAGATTGAAGAACTAAAGAATTTTTGGCCCTATATATTGTATGTACCAGCAAATCCTTTTCTTCATTCACCCTCAGCTCTCCTCCTCCCTCGCCTTGCCCTCCTTCCTTAGCTCCTCCTCTTCCTCTTGCCCCCTCCCTGTCTGTGTGTGTCTGTCAGCCATGGGATCAGCAGAGGAGCTATATGACCTGAGAGCTTTTGAATGTAGAACACACAACAAGGTCATCTTGTCCCAATGGGTTACTAAAAGATTAGAGCTTCCATGATGAATAAAGGAATGGATGAATGAATGAAGAATGAAAGAAAGAATTGGATGCTCTTTGCTCATAAATGTTTGAAAACTAACAAGTTGAACATTAATTTACTTATTCATACATGTTTTATTACATGATATGGGACAATCATTTGCTTTTTTAAAAATAACTAGATGTACATGTAAATTCCTAACTTTTGCTTATTTTCTCTCTCTCTCTCTCTCTCTCTCTCTCTCTCTCTGCAACTCCTCCTCACTCTCATTTTCCTTCTGTGTATTTTTATGTTCTTTATCTTATGTATCATTTCACTTTTCTCTTCACTCTATCCTTTCTTTACAGCAATTTGCCTTTTTTGCCTACTTCTCTAAGAGAACTCATTAAAAGCCAAGTCTGCTGTAATGATTTTCCTGATGAACATGTTTTTTTTTATACATATCTTTAAGTGTAAATCTTGCTCTGTTTTAAACATTTTGTTGTCGTTACTTTTCAGAATTGTAAAAAAACACATTGACAGATTTTTGAAAAAATCACTATAAATATAGTCTGAAGGCTAGATTAAAGTTAAACATAGAGTAAGGTTTATATTTTTTTGGTTTCATGATCACTTTGTTACAAAATGTACATAGAAAGTATGGAGAAATTTCACAAGTTTCTTTTTTTTTTTATTATTTTTTTCTGTTTCCTTATTAATTTACATTAAATCAAATCTATTTTTAATATGAAGCCTTATGTAATGTAGCCTAGCAAAAAAATAAAAACAAATAGCACTGTACAACTCAACATAATTTTATTTGTGCAATGTTAAAAAAAAATAAATAAATAAATGAACATTTTATTCCACCCTTTATAGAAGTGATCTAATTAGTGCTTTATATCACTATTTCAGCATTATGAATATTCAACTAGAAAAGTTACAAGTTGCTGGAATTATTTTATAACTTGCTCTTCCTATTTACATATTTGTTAGTATTTGATTAATTTTCTGTGCATGAATGAATTCTTAGCAAATAGCATTCTATTTTTTGTGATACACATGTGAACATTTTCAATGAATGCTAGACTCTTTGTGCTGGTTTGAAAGTTTACTTTCTTTTTCAGTAGCGAATTTCCTCTAACTAGTTGTTTACCATTTGCCATCATTCATTTCCTTTAGTGAACCTAGTAGGCTCTGTACATCCATTTTATTTTAGATCATTTAGAATTTCTTTTCATGTGCATTTTCAGTTGGGACCAGATTTTCTTTTATTTAATTTTTCTAAATAAAATGATGAATTTTTGATAAGTGACAATGTTGGTAGTAGAAGAAACTATTGGAACAATGTAGTTCATGATGGAGTAGTTGTTTACTTCTATAAAAATATACAATTGCATTGATATATCTGAATTTCACAAAACTGGATCATTAAAATCAGATTTAGCATCCTAAAAAGCAATGCACACAATGAAGTTTTCTTCTAACCACATTGCTAGAAGGAAATTGAAGAAAATGGTTCACTAATAGTAACATCTATTTAAATTGATACCCGAATGATGTTAGGCAATTTCTGTCAATGACCATGTGTGTTAAACAAGCTGTAATTGTCAATAAATATAGAATTAACGCATTTGTAAACTGCAAATTCAAGTATTTATAGAATTACAGGCTGAAAAATTTGAACACATGTCAAGTTAACATTTTTATTTATTTTGAACCTTGTGACATATTATGTTTGGGGGAGGAGGAATAACTAATCACTGGAAAACCTTTTGTTTGTGAAACAAGATGCAGTGAGGAAACTTTGAATATCAGCTGAAGTGGCTGCCCCCTCCCCCATACACACACACACACACACACACACACACACACAAGCTAGCCTCTTGGACAACTTATTACCAGGTAGTCACATGACCATACACACTTAACGAAGGTTTCTAGTTGGATTTCTCTGTTATTTATTATAAAAGATTAATTATGTTGAGTGAGATTTTACATTTGTGTTATGAAAGTCCCATTGTGCTATATTTATTTTCTATGATTGTGAGAAGATTGATAATATTGCCACAAAGCTTTGTGTAAAGTACATTTGGAATTGATAAAAATAATAATTCTTCCTGCTTCTCTCTTTCTGATAGTTTGCACTTTTAAACTTCTGTCCAGTATTTATACCAGCCTCATTTTAGATCTGTTTACATTGTGATTTTAGTGATGTGACATTTTTACACAAGTCTGAACCTTCGTTCTATTCAACTGCAGTTGTGTCATCTAGTCACTTTCCTTTGTACATTTCACCAAGATTTGTTTTATGATATGATATTTTTTTCTTAGAGCTATTGGGAATATTTTTTTATTATTTTAATTTCTTCATTATACATATTTTTTTTTCTAACACATTTTTTTCTCCTGACATTGCATTAGTTTTTATTGTAGTTATAATGCCAGTAGAGTTTTTCATATGCTACTGGATCTGTACACTGTTACACATACTATTTTGCTTAGGTCATAATAACCTGGTACACGCATGTACACACATACTATTTACATGTAAATCTGGGAGATGGTTTGTGCATGCACTATGGCTTGTGTGAGTCATTGTCCATTATGAAAATAGGTAGCTAAATGGACAGTACAGAAAGAAACCTATTGAAATTTGAACTTTTTCTCTTCTTGACATGAAAAATCTCATAACTAACTCTAAAGCATAAGAACAAAGTGACCTCCGTCCTTCATTCCCACCCTTCACATTTAAGGTATTATCCATTTATAGCAAAACACATAATCTTTTCTGCTTTTGCCCCCTTAATTTGTTTGACAATTTGCAAGTATTGTCTTTTTCCCACAATCTGAAATTCTTGCTAAATGGCTGCTACTGGAGAAAAAAAGTTTTGTATACTTTCTGAAAATTTAAAAATTCTTGAATAAATTATGGTATTTATTACTGTTTCTGTCCACAAGTATACAAATATATAGACAAGTGCTATTTGCAGAAATGCATAAGAAAGACTAACAGAATAAATGAGGAGATCTTATTAAATGACTTTTTTTCAACTTGATTTATATACTAAAACAAAAGATGAAATAAACAGTAGTTTACAATATCTTTTTAAGCTAAAGAAAAATCTTTCCTCAAGTTTTAGGTTTAAATGAACATTTTACTAGATACCCATTAACATATAGTATTATTCATTTTAATTATTACATTTTAATTTGTATAGTTTTTGCAGTCCTTCAGGTGACATGGTATGCCTATTTATGGTGATTGTTTATTTATATAAATAACTAGTTTACTATACCATGAAAGTGATGTCATATTTTATTAACCTTTTACTTTTATGAGGTTTTCACATTATTATTGTTGTACTATTAAAATAAACTTGCCATTGTCAAAACAAATATGCTGCCACCAGGTGTCGCCAACACAAGGAGATAACACAAGTACAGGGTGCGATGGATAAATTTTCGTCTAAATTATGCAAACATGAAAATAATACTGATATCTCATTTTAACAGATATATTTACCAAAATGACACAAAAATATCTTGAAATACTAATGAGTAAATTTATTCAATACAATTCCCATTGGCTTCAACCATGGCCTCCAGACAATTTTGAAATCTCCTGCAACTTTTTTGAATGGTATCCTTGTTTAAGTTGGTGAATGCTGCCATAATCTTTTCCTTCATTTCATCTTTGGTGTTACAAGGAATTTTGTTGGTCTCTCACTCAACTGCACTCCATACATAATAATCAAGGGGGTTGCAGTCTGGAGAGTTTTATGGCCAGATGTAAGAGGTGATTGGGTTCTCCTGCTTGTGTGGCATGGTGCAGAGTCATGTTACCAAACATAGGTTCTTCCAGCAGCCACCTTCTTGATCTAGAGCAGACTTATCTCCTGAAGGCACTTGATGTAGGTCTCGGTTTTGAGTCTGAGATCCTCACCAACAAATTTGGGGGTACTTTTCTTATCAGAAAAATCAGTGAGTTTTCTGAGCTGCCATACCTTCATAATCCTCATTAGACTCATCCAGCTCTTTCTAAATCCTTTGCACTGCCCTGATATAACACCCAAACACTCTGAAATGTTTGTATTGGAGTATCCAGTGTGAATGCCAAGCAGTACAGCATGCCTTTTCCAAATTTCTAGTGAAGTGAATTGTGTCATGGTACTCTTTTTCTCACAGCTGGTACCCAACTGACCTTACTATACTGTACAGTTGACAAAATCAAAAACAAACAATGCGCATACATGAAATTAAAAATCTAAAATGATGACAATTTACCCAGCGCACACTGTGTGTGTTTATATATATATATATATATATATATATATATACACACACACACACTTTCTTTTTTCATACAAAATTTGGTAAATATTTACTATGAATTTTTAATGCCATATACATGCATGTATGCCTGCAGACTCACAAAATTTGTTTGCTTATTAGATGCCAATTAGCATTTATTTTTCATTAAAACAAGAACATTCCTTTGATATGGAAGTAGTTTGAGGATGGAAAGACCTGGAGTTACCTTCCATATGTGGCTTTGTTGTGCTTAAGACAAAGTAAAGTGTGGGAACAGATTTTGAACCAAAGCATTCTCTTTGAGTCTTTCTCATATCTTAAGAGGTATAGCTTTCAAAAATATTGACCAAAAAATAGCATTTTTCTGCATTAAACATGTTAATAAATTCCAATCATTTATGATCAGTTTTAACTTTAAATTTTGTAATCTGTATCAGTGATTTATTAAATTAATATTTAAAAATCTTATTACTAGCATTTAAATAGAAGGTATTGGAATTTTCTTTTTCTTGACATGGTAACATGCCTCAAAAATTGGCACTTAAGAGAAATTTCAGCCTTTTTAGATATTGCCAGGGCTGTTAAAAACATGTGTTATAGCAAATGCAAAACACATATGTGAGAGAACAGTTGTTTGCAATTTTGTGTAAGTCTTTACGAAAAATTGCAGGTTCTTGTCTGTAAAAAAATTGATCTTTATTTTGAAAAGCTTTATTCTTAAAACGTGAATTCTTAAGTGCCACTAAAGTGATATGGCTCTCAAATTTGATGAAAAGATGTCCATTTATTAGATATGTTGTAATAATTAACATTAACCTGGCAAAGTTATAGGACTATTCGCCATAAACATTTTTGCCATAGGAAAACTCGTCTCTGGAAGTTTTGCTATAGAAATCTTTGTTGTATAGGATTTTTGCCGTAAGACAATTTTGCCACATTTTTTTTTTTAAATCCCTTGTTATCAAGTATATCTGGCTCACACTATTTCTACTTTAGACATTTAAACATTTTAATAAACAAAGTTATAGGATCAAAATCCTACATCATTCATCCTCATCAGTGAGGGGCGCAAAAATTTCAACTTGACACCAGAACCTACGTCACACAATTTTCCTATTGAATTGTGGAATGTCTTTGAACGAACCCAGGATGGTATGATCAGAACCAACAACAGCGTTAGAAGGCTTCCACAATTGCAGTACAGAGCTCCATGATTAACATGCACCCAAATTTCTGGAAACTAATTGTGTATTTGAAAAATGAAGAGACATTAGCAAAACAGAAAAAGTTTGATTTGAATTGAAGATATGCAGTACAAATGAAGAAAATATATATTGATGTCAATGCAAGACTTCAGCGGAAAATGCTTCATTACAGTCCAATGCAAAAAACACGTTATTTACAAAGCATTGATTGGAATTTAAATTTAATTTTAATTTTAAATTATTTCTTTGTTAATTTGATAATTTTTAGTCTTTTATTTTTTAAATAAATGATTACTTTTTAATTTCTTTTCTGATGTTTGACCCTGTAAAAAAGACATCCATATGTACTTGATAACAAGGTACTTTGCATATTAAATCGAACATTACTCCAAAAGGGACATTCAAGATAAGGGTATTGGAAAAAAAAAAATGCAGCAAAATTGTCTTGTGATAAAAATCCTGTACGGTGAAGTTTCCTACGGCGAAAATTCCTGAGGAGAGTTTTCCTACAGCAAAAATGTTTATGGCAAATGTTCCGGATACAACCTGGCAATTCCAATCTCAATTTTTTCCTGCCTATTTTACTATAGAATAAAGTAATATTTTCATTTTTATTTACTTCAACTAAGATGCAAAACTATGGTTTTTTAACATCGAGTGGTATTAGTAACTTATGAAAGCTGCTTGCTTTCTATTATACTATGATCTAGTATTCAAACTGGCTGTTTTTGTTTGGCAAAAAATATTGGGAAAACTTAGTGGAGATAATAATTGTAGTAGTGTTAAGATTTTTCCTTCACCTAATTTGTTAATTATCTTAGTCATCATTACTATTATATATTGTTACTATATTTGCTGATTTTAAAGAGAAAAAAGAGGAGAAAAAAATCTCACCCTCTCCCCTTTAAAAAAAAGTGCCAAAGTAATTGATCCTGTTTTTCTTCACTTTCCAATAGCAAAATACAAAAAAAGGATTAATCTGAGAAAGGATTTGAGAAGTGAATCATTTGGATGAGTGGTACTTGTCAAGAAACAGTGTTTATGGATTTACATGAGGAAACACTAACATCTTTTAATGCCTATATAAGATTTTATATTTATATGGTTTTTGTATGTTAGAATATGGTGGAGAAGTGAATTGGATTGAGGAATTGGAGAGCCAAGTTTGAATTCCAGTCAAATCCATTACATTCACTACATGCTATTACCCTTGGGAAAGGTATGAATCCTCTTCTCCTCCCAGCCATGGGTAAATAGCAGGACAGATTGGGTTCTATAGCCTTGGATGGCAACTGATCTACCACAGAAAGAAATGGCAACCTACTGCGGGGAAAAAAATCTGCCTTGTCAGTCATGTATTGAAAGATACATGATTGCTTATGTGTGTATACCGCATGGCACATAATTGACTGATGTTAGAATAACTCCTTAACCATGCTAACAATTTTTATATCAAATTTAGTCATTGAACCAATCAGTCATATCTTGTACCATCTGTATACATGGGAATTTCATAATAGATACATAAAACCTATACAGGAACTATAGATCATGATAGCTCGATTAGTTATGCTGCTATAAGCAATGTCAGTTGTTTTAGTTTAGACTTATGAATAGGCAGCTTGGTGATAAATGTTTCTCGCGGCATATCATAACTTCTCATTGTCTCAATACTCTTTTGTACTTTGCAAATCTGTCTTTTTTTTTTAAACATACTTGTTGAAACTCTTTTTATTGTTCTTTTAAATTTTCATTTTAAATCTAACATAGCTTCTGACTGGTGTCTACAAGCAAGTGCTGGATCTTGTCTAACATAGTTCAGCCATATACTTCAAATTAGAGTTACATCATATATTGAATGACCAATAAACAATGAAAGTGGTTTCCACTTCAAGGGTAGGTGGCATAGCTTTTCTAGTTAAAGCAGTTGCTTTTATTATTATCCAGCTGTTAAGGTTTCAAAATAGTGAGCATTTAAGTTAACAAATCTATCACGTTCAATATATGAGCATTGACTAGTATTTTGAGTTTAACTTTCTTCAAATTGTCTCTTTTTGAAGTTGGTTTCCAAAATTGATGTCTATGACTTGCATGCACTTTGATTCATCTTTCATGTTCACATAAATACTAGCTTTATAACTTGGATTATAGAGTGCAAGTCAGTAATCCTATTAGTTTTGAGTCAACCATACTAGCAAAGAATGGTGCAATATTCAACCATTTTACCAATGCAGAAGACCTAGTAAAACTTTAAAAATTAGCTTATAATTTATTTACATTTTGAGAGAAATAATGGTGTAATAATTCAGCTCACGTCTTTTTGGTAGTACTGCAGCTACTTACAAAAAGAAGTCAAAGCATAATAATCCACACATAATCTTGACCATGACTTATTAATCTCATATGTAATCTAGCAGCCTGAGTTCAAGCTGATCTCTGCTGAACCCTAATGGCTAGTCACAATACAATTTAGATCTAGAACTTCTTGCATGACCATAGCTGTGGGGGAAATCAATCTAACTAACTTGTAAACATTAACACCTCACTCAAAAACATGGAAATAGTCTCTGACCTCAGCCTGAATGCATATAGATAAATTTTAACCTTTAATTATATAAATTAAATCCCAGTAGCTAATTTACTTTATATCAGAAATCAATGAACAGAATAACAAGATAAATTAGTTGATTAGCCTGCATTAGTTTATTTATATTTGTTGTAGAAATGCACAAAAAAACTTTTTCTTGCTATATAAATCTATAAATTTAAAATCATACACCCAGTCCCTGTAATTTGCTTTTGGTTTTTGTCTTGTAAAATAAAAATAAATGCTTTCAGGGTGCTTTTTTAATGCTTTATTAAAAACTTTAAACAATCTTAAATTAAAATTAGTATGTGATTAATTTCTTCTGGATATATGATGTCTAACAATCTGCTGCAGATGAACATTTTATTGAATCCTTCTTTGAAGTCAATTGGTCACCTTCTCTGTGCATAAGAGAAGATGGATAGTATTGCATCTCATATAGTAGCTTATCTGTAGATTCCATGACCTTCCATTGTAATGCACCAGCAATGAAGATATTGTTTCAAGACTGAAATATTGGCCATATATTGTGTATTTGAAATTATTTTGGTTTATTGATGAGCAAAATTTGTTACAACTTTAGAAAACTGTTAGGCACACATATTGATTACATTTACAGCTTATACTAATGGTATGTCTGAGCTGATAGATTAAATTTGAATGAAAATGAATTGAATGTTTTATCTTTCTGCTACCAAAGATGTTCTATTGCTTTGCTCTGTTTAAGATGCTGTAATTTAATTTACATATGTTTAATGAAATAATATTGTCGATCAAGTCTTGTAATGATTGATTACTTGTATTTGGTCACACTTATAGGTATTCATTTTGTTTGTGTGCTACTTTTACATTTATCTTATAATGCCTAACAAATTTCTCAACCTATCTGATTACTGTCTCTAAATTTACTTAAAACATTTAAACTAGTATGCTTAGAAATCACTGTTTTGACATGTATCTGTTCAATATTTTGCATCAAAGAAATTGCATACATTACTCTTGTCAAACTTTCCATCAGATTCACATAAAATTATGATAGTTACTTTTAAATAACTGAAAAATATAACCCTTGTAACATTTCTTTTTACTTAATGGCCATTTTCATAACTGCTGAAAGACAGCAGGTATTCTAATGGATAAATTTTTAAAATAAATACTTATTGACATGTAAAGATTTATTTGCTGTATAGTAGCATCATCTTTCTGGTTGTTAGGATGAAAACAAATTCATTCTCTACTGATGTAAACAAACAGTAGCTATTTGTATGAAATATGAATTTTGATAGCTATGTTGCAAGTTTAAAGTATGTCATAAGGCTGATTTAACAGATAAAGAGAAATGTTTAATAAATTCAGTACCTGCAAAAAGGTAAAACGACATTGGAAATTGCAAAAATAATTGGCAGATTCTAAACTGTGAAGAATTTTGTTGAAGATCATGGAGGTTTGATAAGGGCACGTTCAGGTGTCTGATGTTCTCCTGTATCAAGAGAGAAGTCATAAAAATCTGTTTTTGTAAAGCTCTGAAATTTCTAGGGTCTGTGGCAAAGAGGAAACTCTGTAATGTATGAGGTGTCTGGTCCTAAATCACTAGTAGGTCTGCTTTAAATGAAAAACATCAAAAAAAATCAAAGGAAATGAGCAACAGAATACATAAAGAACAACATTTTTAATGCCATATTACCTTTGATGGGCAAGATAGGCTGGGTGGCTAGTGGTGGAAATGAAGAAATAAATAGCTCACAAAATCAATGACTAGTTTCAGAACATGCGGTATACATTTCACATTATTTTTTTAAATAATTTTTTCCATTGACATTCTATACACTTCTTTTGTTCAGAACATTTGTTTTTGTAAATTTTGCCCCTCTTCTATAATTATATTTAATTATATCTTTGAGTCTCATGAAATTTCACTAAGCTGGCTAATAATGTGAAATTCATAAACTTGTTGTCACATTGCAAGTGTGAAATGTGGTCTCCTATAATTTATACCTGTTATGTGAAATATCCAGCACTTTGATAGGGCCAGTATTTTCCTGGATGCCTTCATTAGTTATCTAAAAATTAGAAAAAAATTAGTGGTTAATAATGTGAAAGGTAGTATCCATGAAGATAGGAACATTTATCAAGTACTGTTACAAACTAATGAAATTCTCTTATATACAAAGAGTATAAGCACATACAATGTACTAATATTATTTTCTGTATACTATAGTCACTCACTGAATCATTTCTTGATATTCTGATGATGGTTCTTATTGTACATTTACCAATTGTAAGTAAATACAAGTGTGTAGACTTTCAGGATGTTAACTTTGATATGAGGAAGGAACAAGTGGTCATGCTAGCTGGGATGGCTTATCACATTTTTATCAGAGATTTTCTTTGATTCACAGTCATATTCTTTTAGTAAGATGCTGGTTCTTGAGTTTGAATTCTATCAATATTCAATAAATCAACTCTGGCACTCCTGCCAAATAAACACCAGTTTTGTTCTCTTTCTCTCCAAACTTCATTTTTTGCTGATATTTCAAATTCTTCAATAATTGTTAGCAGATATGATGTACAACATTTGAAAGGAACATGTCACTAGTGGATTTGAGTTTTCTTTTCCTTTCTCTCTCTCTCTTTATATGGAATTCACATGTCAATTGAATTTTGAATTCCAGGGTCAGTTTGTCAGGGGAGCATGCAAAGATTTAACCATTTTGCTGTTCTTTGTTGTGTCTATTATATACCTAGGATATTTCTGACTTATTAATGAACTTTCCTGTAAAATAAAAATTAGTCTTGCAATACTACATCCACAAGAAACCTAACTTGAATTTTTTTCTGGAAAACAGGCAAGTAGATAATTTTCTTGAAAGTTTATTTCTAAACTTTCTTTTACAACTGGTGTAATAACATTGTTTATTATCTTGCTAGAAAAATAATTCAGGTTATTATGAATTTTGCTCACCCAATATATATTTAGTAACAGCAGTCCGTCAACTTATTGGGAGTCATCAGAAGTATATGTGTAGTGAAGAGACAATCAACTTCCAAACAATTTTGTTTGAAGCTGTCGATAGTAGATGATATCAAGCTATTTCTTACATTTTTGTCGGCTTGTCTATCCTTCCTTAACTCTCTTGCTTTTGGTCAGAGTGCTACCATGCCTCACAAAATATCAGTTTTATTATTTAATAGTCAAAAGCAGTGATTCTTGGAGACAAGTGTCTTGACCAGGCTTCTTATGCATTCATTCATTTTGTGTTCCCTATAAAAGATATGAAGCCATTTTCTCAAGTACTTGTTTTCTCTCTTCACCTACCATCACTGTCCATGTTTCACAACTATATAGCAGGATGGGTAACTTTATGAGGTTGAACTTGGGAGCTGATATTGCTTTCCCACACTTTTTGGTCTTGTCAGTGCTGCTGTAGTGATCTGTATTCAGACTTCTGTTGTGGAGGTACCATCTTGAGATAATGATATCTAAGTATTTGAAGGTTGTCACTTTTCCCACAGGCTGGCTCTCTCTTCATGTTAATGCATATTAAAGAAATTCATTGATTTGTAAGATTACATATACATTTTATATATGTATATTATTTTTACATTGAGGGGAAAGAGCAATATATACCTAAAAGTTAAAAAGATCCATGTTTATATTCAGAGTTTAAATTGTCATTTCTTGAATCATTAGATAAAAAATAAGTGTTAGTTGAAAGAATAGTATAAGAAGCAATGATAATAGACATGAAACCGTTTATTTTGGATAAAAAGTGTATATGGTAGTCCTACTTCTTCATATCTTAAAAATGTATATATTACTAATTATAAAAATATACAACTGCACTAAATGAGTGGTATCATTTTTGTTCATGAAATCTAGCACAAAAATACTATGCAAGCAAACTTTGCACACATGGTTCATATGTATGTTTGTGTTTTCCTTCACAACTAATGGCTATTTAAAAAATGGCTTTAAGGTTGATTTTTGCTTTCTCTTTAAATTTAGTGAATGAACACTAATAAAAAAATAACATGAAACCACACTATATTTTTACATGGTTCAGTTGTAGACAGAAAAGGAAAATATCAATAAGAATGCACTAGTATGAACAAAATACGTATTGCTCTTTTAATGTTTTACAGTAATCTGATTAAAACTTTTGAATGTAGCTTAAGAAAAAAAATCATTTTCTTTCTATGGAAACAGACAGGGTAATCAAGATATTGCTTTTGATTGTTTATGACTCAAATACTGCAGATAGTATATTTTCTTGCAAATACTTTGATTTTAGAATTTTCTACTCTTAAAATTTTTCGGTCTGATTTCACTTATTTTCATTATAACCATCATAACACTATTAAAGTCCTCAAAAGTTTCAAATATATTCACACATAAGAGATATAAAATAAAACCCTTTTTTATCAGTTTCTGTTATGTTTTATGTCTTTGTATTTCCAAAGTTTTCAAATGGGTTGAAAAATAAATAGTGAGTTTTCCTGATTTTCAAAGAGAAGTGATATTTTTTAGAATAAATTATAGTGTCATTTAATAATAATCTTGGAGTTGAAGGGGAAATCTCAAAGCTCTGTGTCAGGAATTTTAATAATGCAACAAAATATCATTTGTCTGGGATCAGTGTATACATTGTGTATTTTTCAGTGCAAAGGATTATGTAATTCAACATTTTAAAATCTTTAAGACCCTCTTGTTCCTGTTAAAGTTTAAATATAAATGGATTGACATCTGTTATTACTATGGTTACAGTATAGTTCTCACTTAATTGTAAGTTTATCTCCTTTAAAATCTCAGCAAAATAAAATAAAAAATGTTAATTTTTATAAGAGGGATGTGAACAGATTATTTTTCAAAATAAAAAGATTATTATTGATTTCCTTTTCATTTGACATATAGTTGATATGAATACTTACCATTTAAAAAACATCTCTTCATTACTCACTGTTTCTTTCCCTAGAAATGGCTTCTTTATAAAGCGAAAATGAAAATTGTTCACACATTGATCTTTTTTAAGGTACTAATATGAGAATAAAAGGATCCTTGTTTCAGGTATCATGTAACCAACAGCTCTGGGTAAGGTTCTAAATGCCTTAACAGATGTCATCATAAGATTATCATTGTGTAGTTTCTGTGTCTAATCTTGAGTTAGATGTCATGGTGAAAGCCTCTTTCTGACTAGGCTTCATTGTAATGACTGAATACTTTGAGGTGAAGCCTTTTTAATTTGAATATCCAAGTTCAGATATATACCTTTTTTGCTTATAATCTTAAAACATGGATCAAATGGTGACATCTCTTATAGATGCATATGTTCATTGAAACCACCTCTTTTCTTGGCACTGCTATCATATGAAAAGCTATTTCAGCTCTAAAATTCTTTTCCTTTACCTTACAAACGTTTTCTTTTTCTTTCCTTTTTACCCAATGGAAAATTTTCTCAGCAAGATTTGCCTAGATTTTTCCCTGTGGATTATGATTTTTGGGCACTTAATACTTATTTTCCTTGTGAAGGGAAAACGTTATTGATCTGTTGTCATTTTCACGTTTCTGACACCCCCCCCTATCGCTAACCTTCTGTATTCCATTTGGATGTGGCTTAATGGATCCCTTTCATCATACCATTTTTTTCCAGGAATTTCTTTGAAAAATAGTTTTCTTGCTTTTATCTTGAAACAATACCTTTTCAAAGTAACATGATCTGGTCTTTCAAACTTAGCCAATAAAAGTCATACAAGTGGGATGCTGAAAAGCTTTCAGTCTGACCCACTTCCAAACATAAGAATTTATTTTAGTCTCTTCTTGATTTGATTGAAAACTTTTCAGCACTACTTTGAATAATCTGTTGGACTGTTTAATATAAAGTTTTGTTACCTTCAGACTGCTTCCTTTTTGAAATGTTTAAAGCAAATGAAAACACATCCATAATTTCTTTAATTAGATACACTTTTTATGTGTTTATTCTATTGCACCCTTGATATTTTGTACTATTTCCAATGTCTCTTTACAAAAGATTGGTAAATGCTCTTTTCTGTTCATCTAAAGCAGCCTTTTGTTTGTCTTAACCTCTTTGTTATTAGTGTCATTTTATCTGCTATAAACTCTTCAGCTATTTAGGCTAGAAGAAAAGTGTAGGTGTCATTTCTGATTTTGAATAGTGGCATAACTTTGGTGAACCCAAACACTTCTTAGTGCATACAAATTTCTAAATATCTACTTCATATATCACAAAGCTTAAATTTGAACCATTATATCTCAGTTTTGTTAATATTGTTCTTTCAATCTTTGTTGTAGCCCAGAAAAGGTTTACTGAATGAGGGATAACCAAAACAGAGGTTGGAAATGAAATGGTAATCTTTATAACATCAACAAAATACAATACTTACCAGTGGGGTAAAGTAGGTAAACCACTACTAGTGGTGAACTACTTAGACAACATATTACCACCACTTACAATAGTGCCCAACATATTTATGAGGATTGGAACATACCCATTAATGTTCATAGGTACATAGGTATATAACACTCTTCTAATACCTTTTCTGTCTTTGATTAGGTTTTTGCCTGTGATCTTTTTCTTTCTCTTTGTATCATTACAATCTCTCATTCTCTCTCTTAATATAACTTCAGATACAAGAAGGCTATCTGCATGCTCTTTATTTCATTTTGAAATTTAATTTGTACCCATGAATGAGCTATTTTAGAGTCTCATCTGCTGTATTTACAGACAAGACCTTAGTGGTGGCAGTGTTAGCATCTGACAAGTAGAAATCATATTACTAATATCTGCCAATACTAGTCTTATTTTGAACCCGTAGGACTTGGTCACTCTTGCCTTCAGTGATTGTAAAACCCAAACATGAAATATTACTCTTATGTCAGCAAATGAGGAAAAAATTTGTACACATTTGCAAAGTTAATTTAGATTATTTGTAATTTCTAATATTTTTCTTCTAATTTTCCAAGTGTATATCCAACATGTTATGTTTCTTAGTATATTCTGGCATTTTTGTAAATATTTTTTGTTTTTCCCTTCTTACCAAATGAATTCTACTTCATTCATGGTTTAACTTTGAATATCATTCCATCAGTGTAAAGAAATGAACTTCCTTTGCTAGATACTTATTTATGTCTTTTGCAACTTACCACCATTTGTAGTTTTTGTTTCACATTTTTATAAATATGTTGATATCTTAGATCCATTTTTATCAATTATAGTGTACACCTGGTGTACTGTTTGCTTTAATCTTGCTGTATCACTTTTGGATACTTTATATATTTTTTTTCAGAGGAATTTATGGCTTCATTTGTATTCATAATTTCACCTTATCTCTGAATGCAATTCCAATTCTTTATCTGGAATGATGTCCCGATGCTTTTATTTCTCTGTAAAATTCCACTTTATAAACTTTTGTTGGTTTTTCATGAAACTTGTGCTTATGCTATTTCTTTTTCTTATATATTTTGTAAGAGGCACTGTTTTACACTTATTTGTTGTATTTATATCTTAAAGGGACTCTTTTCCTTCATGTTTTCCTTTTTTTTTCTTTTCTTTTCAAGTGTAAATAAATTCTGTAAATTTTCCATGGAGTACACATGGGATTTTTTTTAATACTTTTGTTAAAATAATTGTCATTACAGTTGTCATTATTAATTTTAGACTAATTCAGACTGGGACTCATAGATATCGTTAACCTGTCTTTAAAAAATAGTTATTACAAGGAAAAATATACAGATATCAATATATATACATAACTCTTCAAACATACAAATTGAGGGAATGAAAATATAACTGAGCTTTGTTTCATGAGTTTGCAAAGTTTAAAAATATATATTGGAAAACTGGTAATCACTAGTTTGTATAAAATGTTGAAAATTGTGTGTTTAGAAATTAGTACACACATTCCTTCTTTTAAATTATGTAGATATTTCAATGTCACTTTGGCCACTATAATTTTGTAGCATGCAAAGATTGTCTATTATGGTGATAAAGCATTGTCTGAAGCAGAATAGTGTCTCTGAATCACAAACCTTCTTTACCTCATCAACTGACTGAAATCACCTTTGCCTCGTGCATTTAGGTACTTTTTCCATTTGTTTTTTCTTTATCACTGAATAACTATAGATAAAACATTTTTGAATGATTCATTCAAAAACTGCCTACATAAAATTAACAATGGAATTTATCTAAAATAAGTTAGATTGAATTTAAGTAGCTAACTAATAAGTATAACCTCAACGTTTTTGAAGATTCAGTGATCTATTTTGTTGGAAATATAAAAAGTAATTTTATCACACCTGAACTTTTAACTTTTTCCTTTCTTCAGTTTAGAAAACATAATTTGTATATAAATGATTTACTATATTAGATTTTATTATTTCAGTTGAATGATACAAGTCGCAACAAAATTGCCAAAAATGGTTGTTTTCAAGCAATTAAATATGAAAATCAAATTATAACTTTACAGGATTTCTGCTGAGAAGTATTAATTAGATTTTAATTTTACTCAAGTGAAATGTGCTTTGGAGCCGAAATTGAGAAAACATACGAGTAAACATATTTTAAAGGAAATGTTAAAGTTAACTTTGAAGTAGGTAATTTGAATTAATGTTACATTTGATGGTGTAGGCTGCTTAGCTATTTCTTTTTTCCATTATATTTCTGATTTGGCAATACACAAAAATCTGTAGGTTATAACAAAAGATACTCTGTGTGTGGGAGGGGAGATTGTGTACTGGAGGTGAAAATTAATATTTTAGACACTCTTGTTGAAATGTTTGTGTTAGATGATTTCTTAAGCTTTATAATTCCTTACATGATTGGGTACAATGAATTAATTTTTATTATAGGATTTTACTTCACAAGTTGATAAGATTGATGTGCTAGTAAACAATACCTTAACTTCACAAGTTGATCAGACTAATATTCTCAGCTTTGCTATTTGTATCACCACGAGGCCAGCATAACAGCTTTTGACGGTCCCCACATGTCTAATTCATTTGATATTCTTATAAAAACAATTCTGTCAGTTCACAAGTCAGATGAAAAATGCCTGCCTTCATATTCTGTGTAGTGAGACACTGAGGGTAACAATTTTAAATTGTGTGAAATCCTTGTACTGATTTTTGTTTTATAGGACCTAGGCACTCATATTGAACTCGTCACTGGTTCTGAATATGTAGCTTTTTAGGTCTTCACTCAATACACCCTCAAATGAGGTTCCCCTTATATCTCAAAATATAGTTGTGCTGCTGTATTCAATCAACATGGTTCTTTTTAAAATTGATTTCTGAGATTAAAAAAGATATCCCATTATATTTATAAGATGTTAAAACCTTTCTGACATTAATTTTTAGTTTATAATAATTTTCAGTTAGAAAATTATTTTTCTAATATTACTTTATATTAATTAAAAAAAATAGTGTTGTTTTTGCTTGCAATATTTGCTAGTTTGCAAGATATGTCACCTCGCCCCCCCCCCACAAATCACCAAGTGTTTGATACGTTTAGCTAAAGTTTTTGATGCTTTAATAAACAAAAGTAAAAAAAAAGAAAGATGCCCTTGAAAATGTTTAAAAGGCTGGCAAATGCATTTGTTTTGAGTGGTATATAGTTTTTCAATAGATGTTTATGCATCTATAAGTTTTTTTTTTTTGGTTTATTACATTGACTATCAATTGAATATGGAAATTCTAAAGTCTAGAAACAAATTACTTTTAGCATATTGATTGTTTAGTCAGTGGTGCTACTGAGTGTCATATGTCCAATTCAATTTTAGTGACATTATCTTTATTTTGACTTATGTGCTTTGTAATGAAAACAGGACAAGAGATTCTGTCTAGTAATCGTTTATTCAATTAAGAATACTACTACTCATCTGACTTGACAGCGGAAGTATACAGCTTTTATAGCTTGGATTATCTAAGAGGAGATAATCCATATTCACAACATTCTTCCCCACCAAATTTCTCACTGATAGGGAAGAAAGTCCCTTAAATGTCCAGGCTCCCTTTACGAAGTTCGCAGTGGCCGCCTCGGCAGTCCATGATTCGTGGTCAGAGTACTTTAACAGGGAGGCTCTTCAGTGCGAGCCTGTCTGTGGGCTCTAAAATACCTTGTTCAAATGTTTCCTTCTCAGAGGAGCAGGCCGCCCGCTGGCAGTCTCTGGATGAACACGCTTATTCGTGCTAGCCCTTCATCTGTCAGGGTTTCAGGTGTTGGCCCATCCGGCGTGTCTGACGGGGCCTCAACAGAGACAGTGTCGTCAGACGGCGTGGTCAGAAACAATTTCAGTGCCATGATCTTCCGGAGGGGCTTCAGTGTCAGGAGAAGTTGGTCTGTCCTCAGGGGCTATCCACGGTCCGGTATCGCCTCCGGCCGGTGCTAGTCCCTGAGAGACACATTAGACTCTCTACCATCTGCATGTCGTGATTAGCGCCGTATTGAGGGTTCGCCTCTATAAGTTTCTACCTTCGTCCCACCAAGGGATCGTTCTGGTGTAACGCATGTCATCTCAGAAACACAGTGCCGGGTCAAGAGAGCCAAGATGGAAGCGGCTCCCGGCCGAACTCTGTTGCTGAAAAGGTAGAAACCTTTAGGTGTGGGTGGCATTCGTGGCGGTACACAATAGGGAACGAATGGCGATAATGCGACAGGAAGGAGATTTTCCCAATTTTATCAATTGAACATCCGTTATTTGAGGCAGCAAATTGAACGGTCTTCCAAATAATGCCGTTATATCTTTCGTGATTGGCCGTTACCCTTAGGGTTGTAGGGAGTTGTCCGCTTATAGCTACTCCTCGCTCCTGTAGAAATTGCGAAGCTGCTCTGACATGAAAGAAGCCCTCGGTCCGAATGTATATAGGCAGGGGCTCCAAAGATGGCGAACAATGAGCAGAGGCATTGTATAATTGCAGCAGCCGATATGTCTGAACAAGGGAAGGCAAAAGGAAACCGTGAATATTCGGCTTCATAACCGTTAATATATATCTGTTCCTTGTTTTACTTGGTAGCGGTCCTTTAAAATCAAGATTGAGTCTTTCAAACGGTTGTGTTGCTTTTTATTAAAACGCCAGTTTGGGGTTTATAAAACCGAGGCTTTATTTCAGCACATGTTCGACAAGAATTTGTAATTGCTTTACCTCCTCCACTGAGAAAGGCAAGTTTCTACACCTCACAGCATGACCCATTCGAGTAATGCCCGGTGACAGAGATTGTTATGTAGCGCCGGAGTTCGCCCCGCTTGATGCCGTGCATAGCATGCTCTTGACAGTGTATCAGCTGTTAAGTTCTTGCCAGGTCGGTAGCTGACATCAAAGGAGAAACAAGATAGCTCAATTCTCCACCTCGCTATTTTCTCATTCTTTATTTTACTCATAGTTTTAGAGTTGAACATAAAAGCAACTGATTTCTGGTCAGTAATAAGTTTAAAGTGGCGTCCATCAGGTAGTGTTGCCATTTTTTTAATGCTTCACTATGGTGTAGGCTTCCTTTTCAATTGCGGGGTGTCGCTGCTCAGCCTGTGAGAGGGTCCTTGAAAAGAAGGCTACAGGACGATCAGCTTGTTTCAAAGAAGCAGCAATAGCACAGTCTGACGATCCGTTTCAACAACCAGAGGAATATTTTGGTCTATTGTTGTAATGGCAGATTTCGCAATATCCTTTTTTCAGTCCCTCAAATGCCTCAACGGCTTGATGGGACAGAGGAAACGTCTCTACTTGTGTCAATGGATGTATCTTTTCTGAGAACGAAGCAATCCATTGAGAGTAATGAGTAAACGTGCCCATAGCACGTCGAAGGGAAGGCTGGTTGTGAGGGACAGGCATCTAGAGTAAAGGATTCAATCGATCTGCGTCCGGTGCCATAAAACCTTTGCTTATGGTATACCCCAGTAGGTTTATTTTGTCCATTCCAAACGAGCATTTGTCATCGTTTAGGGTAAGGTTGTATTTATCCACGGCGGACATGAACCGTCTGAGATTTTCGTTGTGTTCCTTTCTATTATGGCCACATACTGTGACGTTGTCGATGTACGCAAATGTGCCTTCCAGTTTCTCATCCGTTATGATTTGGTCGACTATCCTTTGGAAGCTGGCTACCCCATTCGTAACGCCAAAAGGAATCCTGCGAAATTGATATAGTCGACCGTTCACCTCGAAAGCAGTGTATGGCTTGTCTCTATGTCTAATGGCGAGCTGATGGTACGCACTTTTCAAGTCCAGAGTGCTAAACATACGATATTTGGCTATTTCGCCTATCATTTCATCTATCCTGGGTAGTGGGAAGGCGTCCAAAAGAGTAAATCTATTTATGGTTTGGGAGTAATCTATAACCATTCTCTTTTTATGGTTGCTAGAAGTGGTTATAACTATCTGAGCCCTCCAGGGTGATTTGCTAGGCTCAATTATACCCTCCTCAAGTAGTCTTTTTATCTCAGAGTCAATGAATTTTTTATTACTATAAGAAAAACATCTACTTCTCATTGCTATGGGTTTGCAGTTTTCAGTTAGGTTTTCGAAAAGTGATGGGTACTGGATTTTTGCTGTCGCCAATCCACAAATTTTCAATGCGGCATTGAACCACCAAACGGAATTTCAACCTGTGAGTGTTGCTGCAAAAATCGTGTCCAGTATTATTTTTCGAACAAAGGTTTTTCATTACGGATAATTTAGTGGTTTTATAGGAGACGCCATTAAATAGTAAGTCCACCAAACAATAACCACTTACTTGCGCGCAGACAATGACGTGTTTGCCATTGTTACTCTGCTGGGGAGGGGACAAAATACAATTTGTTGGTTTTACCAAGCTTTTTTGATAAAATTTCCTGAGCTTCCAGTATCGAGCAGGGCATTTGTAGACCTCCCGTTAATTTTCACTTTTTACAATAGTTTTTTGAAAGGCAGTCGGGAGGCGGCTAAAGTTGCAGAAGTATTTTGACGAGTGGATTTGTATAGAGTTTTAGAAGACTTGCATACCTTTGAAAAATGACCAAGTTTTTCACATTTATGACAACGAGTATCTCTGGCAGGGCATGAGACTCAGAGGTGTTTAGATAAGTCGCAAAAATAGCAAGTGTCCTTTTTAAAGCGGCAGTGACCGATTGTTCTTGAAGCTTCGTCAGACTATCGTCATGAGGGGGGACAGTAAGAACAGGTGGGTTTAACGCGGCACCCACGGTGTCTGGCTGTAAATAAGAACTAGACTGCTGTATAGCACTTTCGAAGATATAGGCTTGCTCGTAAGCTGTTCTAAAGGGTCTTATTCTCAAGAAGATGTTGTCTTATCTGCGTATTGCGTAAGCCGTTAATGAAGGCGTCCAAAATGTGTAGCTCTTGGGCCTGTAATGCCGTCATTGGGCAGAAGTTGCAATCTTTGCTCAGTGTCCGAAGGCTCTTAAGGAAATGGTCCAATGTCTCGCCTGATTCTTGTCGGCGAGTCGCAAGTAGGTATCTAGAAAATATCTCATTTTGGGGCTTTATGTATGTAGTGTTCAGTACATCGATTGCTTCTTCGTAGGTAACGCAATCCGAGATAATTTCGTTGACTGTGTGAGACAGGTAGTTGGTTAGGAGCGCATGCTTATTGATGGGACGTCCCGGTCTTTCTGAATGTAGAACCGCGATGAAATTTGTAAATGTCTCCCGCCAATGTTTCCAGCACTTGTCGGCTGAATCGCTTTCTGGATCTGTGGTAAGTCGCTCAGGTCGCATAAATTATTCCATTCTTAATTGAATAAAATGTAATGAAAACAGGACAAGAGATTCTGTCTAGTAATCGTTTATTCAATTAAGAATACTACTACTCATCTGACTTGACAGCGGAAGTATACAGCTTTTATAACTTGGATTATCTAAGAGGAGATAATCCATATTCACAACATGCTTAACAGACAAATTCCCAAAGTATTAAAGATTTTCTCAGCTCTTGCTTCTATGTTTAAATTCAAAACAGCTTCTTCTTTATGTGCCATGTCCCTTCAGGATGTAGGTGCTCATGGCTCTCCACAAATTCCTCTCCTTTGTAGTTTTTAATAAATTTTATCTTTTTGGTATTTCCCCTAAACCCTTTCTGTCATCCATTTACTCATGCTCACTAAGTAGGTTATGCATTGTTTTCTTCTGTCCCTCTTGCCTTCAATCTGTACTGTGAATTTTTACATTTTTTAAACCTTCCTTCCTCATTATGTGCCCTAGAAACCTCAACTGTCTCTTCCTGATATTAAGTATGTTTCCTTTTTGTTTCCATTTTCTCTAAAGCTTTGTTGTTGCTCACATTTTTCGTCCATGGTATCCTCAGCATTTTTCTGTAGAACCACATTTCTGTTGTTTCAAAACTTTTCTTCATCTTTGAGAAGACTGCCCAGCATTTACTACCATGTAGGAAGACAGATATCATGTAACAGTTCAGTACTCTTTTCTTTGTTTCTAACAAAGTCTTTCTGTCTTAATACTCTGCTTAGCTTTTGTAATGCAGCTTTGGCTATCCCAATGTGCCTTCAGATTTCAGTGTCACTTGTTTGATTTTGGTGTCTCCGGTTTGTAATTTGTATTTTGGACTCTTCTTTTGCTAACAACCATGCATTCTGTCTTCCTGCAGTTGATGTTTAATCCTTTCTTCTCACTTTCCTTCACTAAGATGATTTGATAGCCATGACAAATAAATTATTCATGTCTGTATTTAAAATAGAAGACTGTTTTTTAGTCAATTTGATTACATTTGTAGATTGGACTATCTGTAATTAAAAGTAAACTTTGAGCATTTATTGATGAATAATTGCTGAAGCATCCTTGTGCCCACAATATGAATTAGGTGATGCCTTTACAGAACCTGACTATTTTAAATCTGTAAAGGCTACTAATTCATTTTTTTTTTTTTTGTTAATCAACACCTGATAATGCTAATAATTGCATCCCTCATTTATACAATGAGAAGGATGGGCACAATTTCATTGTCTATTTCTCCAAATCTGGACTAATTGCTTTTTCTTAGATTTACTAAATCAAGCAAGAGTTTTTTTTAATAAATAATACTTGTAATAATTTTGTTTTTCAGTAAACAAACTAAAAAGATTAGAAGTAGTATTTTTTCTTATTTTTACGAAATTTATTTATTAATACATGTATATTTCCTTAAATATTGCTGTTTTTTTTTTAACCTGGTAAGAATGAAGTTATACTGGTTACAAGATGTAAAAATGATGATTCCTGAAGCAGTGTTGGAAAATGTGCTGGCATGAGTTAATAAAACTCAACAGGTGTTCACTGTATTTGTAAGGAGTGGAAAAAATAATTCTTTCCTACAAAAGAAATACAGTTCAGAAATGACCATAAAGATATTCTTGGTTACAAAACCATTTGAGATAGTAACCATTGAAGGCTCAAATTACTCCACTTGCTTTTCACTTAGTAAAACTATTTTATATTAAAGATATATTTTTTTAATTAAGATATCCATTATTCAGCATTAATAAATTAGTATGAATATAGGTTTTTTGTGCATGTGTGTGTATACATGCATGTGATTGAGATAGAGAAAATGATTACTGTATTCCAAAGTTCAGCTGAAACTTTCCCTCTCCATGAATTGGCACTAGTATTTGTTTTCTGATCAGTGTTACTTGTTGGCTGCTCACTATATACAGTGTCACTGATCAGCCTCATTAATGGCTGCAGCAGCTTTCTAATTAAAAGTGGATTGTGTGTGTGTATGGGGGAAGCTTGTGCTTGTAAATTTTCTTGTCATTTCTTTCTTTCTGTTCTTTCATTGTTTGCTTTTTATTTTATTTTTGCTAACTCTCAGATTTTATGTCTGGTCATTGCTTACTTTATAATCCCTTTGTAGTCTTTTTTTATTTTTTTCCTTCTTTACTGAGAATTTTAAGGTAAATTGTCATCTTGATTCCTCACTCTCTGTGGCTTCTTATATAGTTTTCACAGAAAAATGATTTGAACTCTTGATAAACAACTGTTAGTGATTATAATACTATTGTCTTTCATCTACTGATTTTCCCTTATACTGCATGTGTTGAGGATGTGGATTGGGTCACCCATCCCTCCACTTTAAAATCACAAAATTCACACTTGCTAACAGTTGAAGATATTTTAGAAATTTCAGTTTTCATAAGACATTAGGAATATATAACCATATATTATTATATTAATGTTAGACAATGTTTTAATCAATTTTTAAAATATAGAATAGTTTATTTATAGTAAACTATAAAACTTTTTACTGAAATATCAAAATTTAAACAAGAACTCCAACAAAATAATATGGTATAGGCAAACCTCTTTGTTAAGTTCATCTATTTCCCATGATCAAATAGTGTCTAAGACAATCATTAATTTTTTCTGTCCAATTTTATTCTTAGCTATAATTTAATAATAAATGAGATATAGAATGAAAAAGAATAAGACAATACTTCTTATTTTTTAGTATGTTAATACTAGCACTAGCTATTATCAAAACACTATCATTTGGAGGACTTTTGGGGAAGTGTCACAATCTTAAAAAAACATTTCCTATATTTGTTCTGTTTCAGTTTTTTGAAGGTAGAAAGAAAATGATGCATATTTGAGAGGAGCTGCTTTAAACTTATATTTGTATCTCAACATGATGAATATTAACATTTTCCAAGTGAGACTTAAAATGAAATACAATATAAAATGTGATAATTAGGATTAGACAGAGTAATTAATTGGCTCCTTCTTGGATAAAATAAAGAAATTATAGAGAATTTCTTTAAAATAAGATTTCTGTTTAAAGGAAGTCATCTTATCCTTTGCCAATATCAAGTTGTAAAGGTATTTTAATTCTATTTCTAACGTATTATTGGGACAACTGAAGGTTTCTACCATGAGGTCACTGACGTTAAATGACATTCAAGTGTTACTTATAGACAAATACAACAGTAATTATCAACTGTCCAGCAATAATTACTCAATTATGTGTAGATGCTTGCAAAAGGACATTCTCTAACTAAATATGAAAAAATGTTTATTCAAGACACATTGTAAAGAAATATAATATTTTGTTACAATTTTATGGTTTAACTCTATATAGTAAGACCACTAAGAAAGTAGGATTTAAAAGGAAGCAACAGTCTCTTGTCCAGTACCTTCTATATTTATTATCTTTATTGTCTGTTTCTGTTGCATTTTTATTTGCTTTCTTATTTTTATTCTTGCTTTTTATGTATTCAAACACATTTTGAGGGATCACTGATAATGACTTGATTTTGCAAATACCAGCTTTTTTTTTTTTTTTTAAATCATATAATTTCAATAAGTGATTGGGTTAAAAAGAACACAAACTTTGGTTTATTGACAGCTTTCTATTGTGGATTGTACAAATAATAAATTTGTAATTAGTACAGGTTGTTCAACGTTTGTACTTGTTCTTTCTTCATGAATACTTTAGGAATGGCAAAATTCTTAATTTGTAATTGACTGTAAACCAGTATAAAACTTATACAAGGAAGTACTGAAAAGTTCTCAGATAAACCCAGAAGACCCCCACCCTTACACATGCAAAAAAGAAAAGATATTTTGAAATCTGGGAAGTGGAAGTTGGGTTGAGGACATTTCAAGATATCTTTGTGTGTGTGTGTAAACCGTTTTTATAATAGTATGTTATATCAAGAAAGCAGAAGTGTAACTGAACAGAAAAAATTGTGATGTTTTTATTTTATTTTATTTTTTTTTGTTTAAATTTTTCAAAGAAAATGAGTTATGATTTATTTAAGATTTTTTCCTAAGCTTAGTATGAAATAAATGTTGCTGCAGGTGTCATGAAAAGATATTACACACTGCATGCATTTGAACCAGCAATATTCATATAAAAGGTTTAGTTTTTATGTTGTATTCTACTGGGAATTATTTGATCACAAAATAGGAAAAATAATAGGTTTGTGTATATTTATGAGACAAACCAAAATTTGACTCAACATCACATTTATGAAACATTTAACAGATGATTAAACTTGCCACTTTTATTATGCACTATAAGAAGCTACTTGTTTGTATAAAGAGGTGTGTGCGTGTCATTATAACTTAATTATATCTGGGGTGATATTAAAAACTAACCGCCTCTTTTCTAGTTGTATATGATTATATATCTGAACTTGAGTTAATATTTAAATTATCTATTTAGTATATAAAATAAAATACTAATTTGTTTTTGGTTTTAGCCATCTTTTGAAGTTGAATTATCATTAAAATTCAACTAAATTTTGATATGACAAATCATTCCATAACACTTAAATTATCAGAAGTTGAATGATAATTTTATATTTTGAAAGACATTTAATAATGTTAGTTTCTTTGCATCTGTTGATAATGTAGCAATGAATTTGTATACACAAAGAGAATTAGCATTCTTTTAAAAATTTGAGCAAGTGATTGCAATTAAATAGAAATTTTATATAGCATATTTAACTAAATAAAAGACATATATGAACTTTTACAAAATTCTTTTATAACCCATTATTACTTCATTGTTTGGAATAAATTCCAAAATGGTAGTTAAATGAAGCTAAAAATAAAAGAAACTTTATTTCAGAGAACATTTGTGTCCGTATCCTTTTTCAAAAGACAAAATCTACATCTTGACTAATAAAAGGGTAAAATTTATCAATAAAATATCACAGCAAAGTAGTACATATTCAGTCTTTTATTCTTTTTGCAGAGTCAAATTGAATAACAGTCAATATATATCCATTTAATGAATTTACATTTTTTGACTTTTTAAAATCAGTTTAATCTTTTTTGATATCTGATATCTTCATCTTTCTTTCAACTGACGTGTTCATTGATTGTTTTTAACTGAGATTTTTAAAAATTTCAGATTAGTGTGACATAAATAGAATGGTGGGCATTAATGGGTTATAGGCCTTTCTTCTTTGGTCACTTTTGATAACTTACAAATATTTGGAATGATCAGTTATATCAAAATTTCATTGAATTTTGATAGTAGCTCAGCTTCTAAAATGGTTTAAATAAAGCCATGGCAGTATGTTATTCATCCATTCTATATACTGATCTAAAATTAACTTTTGACTACAGTATTTGTTATATTCCATTATTACATATTTTCCCTCTTCAATAGAAATAATGTTTTAACAATTTAAAGGAATTATATTTTTCATGGCTCCTTAAATATTATTAGTTTTACCTAAAATTATAGTTATCATAGGTTGAATGTAATAGTTGATTAGTAAGAATAACCTTTTCATCATTTAAGACATTAATAAATTTCACAAGCTCCAACTGAAATATATAATGGTACAATAAATGGCTTTTATTTTATCTAACATTCAGTTTTGTCCATATATGCATACTTGTTTTTTATGAAACATTTTTTATATCTTCAATTGACTTATCTGCATTCTGTTATATGCAAATGAAAACCCATTTAATCAAGTTTTCAAGATAATTATTGATATTTTATACCTTTCCCTTGCAACACATTTGCCAAATATAAGCTACAAAGCCAATATAATGAAAGTTTTTGTTTGCTTTTTATGCTGGAAATAAGAATGTGACAAACAAGGTGGGTGTTAAGAGAATACAGAGCTTGTCTTGTTGATTTTTAGGGACTGGGTTTTCTCATTGAGTCCTTATCTTTCTCTTGCACTCTTTTCTTTTTCACTCTTATCAGTGGTTAGTGTAAAATTTCAGGCAATAATTTTGTTAAAAGATTTAACTAGAAATAAACCATTATGCAATTAGAGATCTCATTATGTAGCATAGGATATTTAAAATATCTACATCTTTTTAAACGGAAGTAAATTTTGTCTTCATGTTGTAAGGTAAATGAATACAAATAAAACAGTAACCATTTTATTATCTATTACTAATATTATCTAGAAAATCTAATTAAACCTAATCCTCTTTCCAAACTGATTTTAGTCACCTATAATATAATTATTTGCTGCTGGAACACATTGTTAACTTGGCTAATATTTTGACTCTTGAAAGAGATATTACTGTCAAATGTAAATCTGTCTAAAATTCTTGACATCATAAATCATATTTTTAGAAGGACTGTTTGCTCTACAATTTATTATGGCTAGCAATCTTGACATGATTGTTTTCTAAATATGCCTTTCAGTATGAGTTTGCTTAATTTTTTTCATTTTTGTATGATTTTGGAAAATGTTCAACTTGCATTCTTTCAGATAAACTAAATTAATCTGTTAGAAAAAATGCACATTTCTATACTTTAATGTCCTTTTTTAAGAGAATTTTTTAGAGTCTTTACTCTTTTCAGTAATTTTGATCTGATTATTTCTTTTAATATAAGAATTACTGTTAGTGTGTACTCTTAACTTCTGAATGAACAGACTTCTCTACAAATTAACATGATTACTAGGCAAGCACTTTGTAAAGATCAGATAACATTTTATTGATACAGCAGATCTATCCAGCATCAGCAAGATATGAAAACTGAAATCTTAAATCTCATGCTTTTTATCTTCACTAAAATCATTATTTTTCAAATATGAATTGTACCTTTTCAAGACACTAATTTCAGAAACTTATGTAATGTGTAAATTGTACATAAAATTTTGTTGATTTAATTCCAGTCATTTGAAATATATACAAGCATTGACATCTTGTTTATTCTCATATTGTTTATATTGTATTACTTCAGGACATATGCAAATGCTTGAGACCAGGTAAACACTTAAAGGAATGATTCCTTCCATACAGCTTTATAGGAAGTGTAAACTAAGTTTAATTAATAGCTGCATTATTAGGAGACACTTTATTCCACCTGAACACAAATTTTCACTCTTTACAATCTTGATTGGATATTCAAAATAAGCTGTCATTCTTTTCCTATTTCTCAGTTTTTTTTTCTCTTATTTTCTTTTTTACATTTTTCTCACTTTCTCTGGTAATGTTGTGTATATAATTCAAAATATATACTAATATTTTCAACTATTTGCTCTTTCCTTAGAAAGAAATGCTGACATGTTAACATCCTTTGTGTTCCTCTCTAATCATGTAGATACTCTAAAGACTATTGCTGATTGTGTAGAATGTTGATGTATTACTATTTGTGAATGCAATTGTTTGTGTATACCTCTGTGGCTTAGCTAATAAAGAAATTCTGAGGAATACAGTATTTAATGAAACAGCTGTCTGATTCATTAACAATTTCTTGTAAAAAGTTGTTGCATGTTCAAAAGAAATTTCAGTACCATTACTTAAAATGCTGAAGAAGTTGCTGTAAATATTTCTGGCATAAATATTGATTTGGGGCTTTTCCAAGAGACTTATCATTTTCTTTTGTTTTTAAATAGAATTAACACTGTTTATATCATTGCTTCTATTGAAGGAAAAATGTCTTGATTTATTGATCAAGGCAAGATACCTTCATTTTGCCAAGGTAAAAACAGTATTCATTAACATTTATGAAGTAATTCTTTATTATGTTTAGATAACTAAGAATAGGAGGATGAAAAGGAGGGCAGAAAATGCTTTCAAAACTTCATTTTTATTGGCTCTCACTTTTCTCTCTCTGAGAAGTTAGTCATCAAAATCCTTTTTACCTCCATGATATAAGTGATTTATGTACATTAAATAATTTGCTTCACATACTTGCATCTATGCAAAGGAGCATTGCATCTGAATTATTCTCCTATAATAATATCATTTCCATATGTTAATGCTATTCTCGTTTTCTATTTTTGTCTACTTGCTTGATAATTTATAACTTACTAAGACACTCATCATTAGTTTACAGTTATTGGATTTGAACATTTAAATAAATTAACCACTGTGTTTAACTTGTCTATGTTGACCAATTTGTGAATCAATATTTAACAGTTGGATCACCTTCCCCCCTCCCAAGTCATACAGACATTCATGGTGCCCAATAATGCATCTTCTTGCAAAATCTTTTATGAGTACAGGCATTTGTATAGACTAAAGAGATTCATGTTGAATCTTTATCCTATTTCTACTTCTAATATGTTGTTGCTTACAATTCCTCAGCCCAGTATCTAAGATAATGTTTTATTGTTTTCCCTGTGATGGTGATGGGGTCATACTTTATAAAAAAAACCCAAAAAACAAAAAAAAAACTCCATGTTAGTTACTAATATGTATTATGCCTGAGACACAGACTCTCCAACCCTCCCATTTTTCAGTTCTCTGCTGACCTTATTGCCAACTTCCATCTCTGTGATACTTCCATTGAATCTGATTGGAGATCTACTGTTACCCAACAGGTTTACCAAGCAGGTACTGACCCATTTCTGTCTAGCCCAGGTAGTCACACCAATGAACTTAAGCAGAATGCCTTGACACTGATTTCAATTCTCTCTCTATTTAACTTCTTGCTTTTTCCCCTTTATTTAATTTTTATTCCCAGTTCTTCATCAGTCCTTCTCTCTTTCCCTGTTTGCTTATTAATTCCTTAATTTTTTTTTTTTTTTATCCTTCTTCCCACACCATTTTTTGTTTTCAACTTAATCTCTTATACATTCGTTTTAACACAAATAGGTTCAATCTTAACTTTTTCCTCAGTAAATCATTGTTGTTTGCAGTTATTTATTTTTGTCTTTTTAAAATAATTTTATTCATTTTTTCTCAACTTATATTTCTTTTTATATCATTATTTATATGTATTTTCTAAAGATTATACCAGACATAAGTTTGGACAAATGTTACTGATGAAAAAAAAAAAAAAAATTTTAAGAATCAACTCCAATATTGCATTTCCTTCACCTTGATAACTCATGTAGTATAGCTAACATTTTTGACCATGCATGAAAGCATGTGGTTTACAGGTATGCAACATTAATCCTACATTTATTTCTTCACACACTATCTCAAGTACAAGGGGATAAGTTCACATGGTCAAGAAAAGATTAAAATATTGATTCAAGAAAGGAACAAAAGTTGTAAGGATAAAGAGAGAGGTAGATAATAGAAAAGATAAATAGAATTAGAAAAGGAGGATATTAGGTAAGCAAGTTTGACCCGTATCTAGAATTTGGGTTGATGAAATTGGGTGGGTGGGGGAAAAGTTTGAAACAAAGAGACCTGAAATGAACGTCACATGGGATTCATTTTGGATTTAGAAAAATATTTTATGCCTATATAAGGGATTTGCATATTTTCCAAATAGTTTATGATAATTAATGCCATGTGTTAGAAAACAGAATTTGGGGAAAAAAAATCATGGCTTTGTTTATGTACATTCTTCTTTATACAGCATTAGTTGCATTAGTCATAATTAATTGTAATTTCAGGTAGTCTTCTAGTAAGGTATTTTCTAAAAATTTTCTTCTTAGCCTTATTGCATGAGGAAAAAATTACAACTATAATTTTGACAAAAACTGTTGCTTCCCCAGAACCCCATTTCATATAAATTCTTAATTCTTTTAAAAATATTCTACATTTATTAATAATAATGATTTCACTCATAAGAGTTTTATTTCAGGAATATAACAAAATATTGTAAATTATCAGAAATAAAACTCATAATACTTAAGAATGTTTAGGTTGGCAGTCAATAGTTTCAGTCCATGTTAAATGTTTGTTGCAGACAGTTTTTTGGTACTTTCTCCTGGTGCCAAATACCTTTTGGTCAGAAATGTACTGGTAGCTTCTTGTTCTCTGTCAACAGCAGGTACTGTAGTGATGCCACAGATAGCCATTGGAAACTGAATTGGATGGGTCAGACTAACAAGGAAGTAACCCTCTCACTCTTTTCAATCAATGGTATCACCAAATCTAATCCATGCTGTTCCAAAAATAGACTTCTCTTCCAAGAAACAATCATTCCAATGAAAGAAGTAGCAAATATTGGTTACAAAGGAATTGATTCTGCCGAAATTCATAAAATATGCCAGAGGCTACCATCTTGTTTTTCTCTGGTCTCTGTAGGCATAACAGATCTGATCAACTGTATCAATGACTACTTTGGATAAATAAATTGCAAAATATTTGGTTTGCAACTTTCTGAATGAACTTTGTAATGCATAGTAGAAAAAATAAAACCTTTTTAGTTTTATTTATTTATTTTTGGAACAATGAAAAATAATGTCTCTTTTTAAAATAAACAATGCCAAACTGTAGAAGAATGGCAGATTTTCTTCTTTTTTTTGGTAAAATACAATCCTTTTCAATAGTATTTAGGGGGCCATGGTAAAATTAGTAAAATAATTGTTTAATGTAATATTGTGTCCAAAATGATATTGGATTTCACTAAGGGATTTAACAGTTTTTAAGGTCAGTCACCTGGGTAAATGCATCTTGCATTGCAGTTATGAAAAAGGAACAATTTTGTTCCATATTTACCAGATTTGAATGATTAGATATTGATGAATTGTGTAACAGCCACTATTTAGTGGAATATTTAGAATAATAATTTGACCTTTAAAAGGTGTAAACTTGTCCTTTCATCTTTCTGTATGAGTGATACTGTTGACAAATCTTAGACGATGCTGAATAACTTAAAATCTATTTAAGGACATTGGATATCATAGCTTTGCACACTGTTCTACCAAAAGGACTATCACTCCCCCTCATTTGATATTTTTCATGATTGCAGGTATAGGACACCATTAAAGGCTCTTAGCTCCATCAGATTCTGCAGATCCATTCTACATTCTGCTTTCTACAATATGCTGCTGCATGTTTGGTGTAACATTTGATAACATTTCATTTAGATTGGGGGTTAGAAAGAATCCAAGAACTGTACTTTATGTTCAGTTTTCATTTTTGGTCTACACTTTATGTTAGCTGCTCTTTATGTTAGTTTGAGTTGTAGAATGTGGAGTTGCCAACCACCATCTGCAAGATTTATGAAGGTAAATTCTCTCATTGGGATTATTTGGAAGTTCTTTTGCCTGTAAAAAGGAATGTTCCAATGCTGCATAATCTTTATTCTCTGAATTTTTCTTTTAATCATTTCACATCAAGCAAGGCAATAAAGCCAATAAGATGCAAGAGGTTACTGAGTATGAGAGAATATGAGAAAAATATTATTAAAGTGAGAGTACAATAAAAGAAAATGAATTAAGAAGACAGTAGATAATGATTGACATTGCATTTAATTTTTTGAAGATCAAAAACTGGAAAGCAAGAAGCTGGAAGAGAGTTCCACAAGTAAGAAATGCAAAAGAAACTGTTAGCATAGAACTTATGATTACATTTAGATTATTTCAACTCTAAAAATGATGAGACCTTGCCACCAATCTAGTACTGTACTTAAATTTCTAAAGATACCCTAGAGTAAAGTTCATCAGGAGAATTACAATGAAAATACTTATAGAAAATGCTTGGATTCCTGATTTTTTTGTTATTGTCAACTGAGTTTGATAAGCTTGACATTTAAATTTTCATTTTACAAAAATCTTTAACAAATGCATTAAATTTAATAATGGGTTCTTGGAATTCCATTTTATGCTTTTGAAAATTTGAATTACCATATGCTAGTCAGTGCACTGTGAAGCTGGTTTGGTGTTGTGGATTGTAATCTAGGTGTGTTTGAAGAAGGGCATCTTCATAGTGTGCATAAAAGAGCTAACAGTATTTATTAATGCTCAGAGAAAGGTAACAAATACCATCCCTGTTTTATTATGTGGGATGTTGAAAAGTTAGTTTTTTTTCAGTAATATAGCTTTCATTCTTTACACAAGTTACAATCATTTCAGTATAAAAGTTTTTAGTAGTGAAATAAATTCTATGAAAATCCCAAATTTGTCTTAACTCTGGGGGAAGGGATCTCATGTTGCTGCTTATAATTCAATAATGATGATATTTTATAAGAATGCTTTTTTAATTTTTGTCTTTAATTATGAAAATTTAATTTAATTTTTTTCAACATCCAGAAATAGATCAATAGATATTTCATTATCCTAGTAGAATGATAATTTACACTTATCAAATCATACATCCAAGAAAGCATATAAATATTTTACAATTAGGTGAAGTAATAAATGGAATGGGTCTATTTGTGTATGATTTTCAAAGTGTCTATGTGCAAGTAACTATTGATTAATGACAAAACATTTTGAGTGGTTTTTATGAGTGGATTAAAACTTTAATTTATTTATATGTTGAGTATTATATTTTTATGTAATGTTTTAACAAGAAAAACTTGGCAAATTTAAATTAACTTAAATTGGTAAAAAAAAAT
Organism: Acanthosepion pharaonis; assembly: GCA_903632075.3. NCBI lineage: Eukaryota > Metazoa > Mollusca > Cephalopoda > Sepiida > Sepiidae > Acanthosepion > Acanthosepion pharaonis. The sequence goes on along the minus strand of CAHIKZ030004498.1, from coordinate 11,418 downwards.
TGATGATGATTTGTTAAATGATCATTTATTGGTTGACTTTTTGAAGCATCTGCAAAGGAACTTGTAAATCTATATTTCTACAGGGTTTCAGTTTTTATGGTCAAATAGGTGTCCTTGGCTAAAGTGGAGTGAAAGTTACATAGGCTGGTGAGAATATTTGTGTAATTCAAATTTTTCTTGAAGGTTGAATCATGTTCAAGAAAATGAATCTTTTATTTTTAGAAAAATCATATATATATATATATATATATATATATATATATATATATATATATATTTTTTTTTGTTTGTCAAATACTTGATATGAGTAGTATCTGAGTAGCAGTTGGAAAATTGACAAACTGATTGTATCCTGATAACTAACATCAAGAAGTTGAGATTCATCTGTCAATATACAGAGGTTCAAAGACTGTTATGATGATGATCCTAACTTTATTGTTCTCTATTTTTGACACACAGATTCAGGTTGGGTGTGTAGTAAAGGAAATGCTATTTTACCTTATGGCTTATGGATCAACAAATATTCTGAGTGAAGCTTGGTAGTATGCTTAGTAACATTCAAATTAACTAGGGTAGCAGATATGACTGAGACAAGTATGTATTGTTAGTAGCATCTTGATGATGAGTTGTTCTATGTAGTGAGGCATAGGTGAACAGGAGATTGTCTTGTGTCAGTGACAGACAAGCATACTCTGTAATCACCTCCAATTGGTTTAAATAGATTGACTTGGCTATTTTACAACAGGCACTTATGTATAATCATGTAGTTAAGTATTACTTATCAATATAAAATAAACATGAATGCTATACATAAAGTCTGTTACAAGACAAATATGTTCATTTTCAGATAAAACAATTAAAATTTGTAATTTTCCATTGAATTAAATCACATATTAGTTTTGGTTTTGTGATGTTATGCATGTATTCCTTCCTTGAAGTCAGTTAATTTCTGAAGCCTGTTAATGTGCATTGTATGTATCTTTAAATGAAAGTAGATAGACATTGAAACTGTCAACATTATCTTTAACATTTACTAATGTGATATTGATAAATAGACAAATACACTTTCATCTTAGTATTAATAAAATGGATATCTATAGCATATTTAGTATTATAATAAAGGTTTGCAGTGTATGCAGTAATAAGCCTTGCAATATTCAAATAGCTATGTATCAGTATTCCATGATCTTAATTGACAAACTACACTGTTTCTACTGGCTTATGAATAGATTTGTTTGTTCATTTAATATTTGACATTGATCTTATCTCCATATCAGTTCATATACTGCATTATTCTCGAGTGTCTCACAGATATAGATTGCTACTACTGTTTTATTACACAAAACTAGAATGACTTGCCTGACAAAGGTGGATCTTATAGAAAAGGATTGAATAAATATTTTCAGCCTAATATGCATTTATAGAAACCATTAGTTAACAATGGGATTAATTAGTTGAAATATAATTAATTATAATTTCTAAATTTAGACTCCTGTTCCAGTGGTGTTATCATTGCTCTACCAATTAAGAAAAAGTGCATCATTTACTGCAATCAGCATCATAAAACCAGTCTTGTTAGCTTTGAGTATATTTTAAAGTTGTGTGTTACAAACCATTTTTTTGCTTTCTTAATCCTTAGGAATTTATCACGGAAATATTCAAATTGCAAATCAATGAAAATATGTATATTGTTTCACAGCATCAATGGGTAAGTTTCTGATTTTTCAACATTTTTTGTGTTGAAGTCACCCTGTTACTTCAACTAGGTTTTAAAGCTGCATTAAGCTAAAAAGAAGTTTGAATGTTAATTGTTAAATATGAAATTTGATAAGTCTCTGACTTTGACTGAACTGTAGAACTTTTAACCTAGTAAAACAAAACAAAAAACTCTAATGTAATCTTTTGTTAATTATAGAAAAGAGTATCTGGGAAGATTTTTTCATTAATATTTATGGCCATACATTTTCTTTTTGTACTTTGTTTTAGCTGTCTATTTTGTGTATAACTAGATTTGTGCAATTGCTCTGAATATAATTTGTCAAGTTGTATGAATTTCATCAACTGACCACTGTTAGACCCCATGTTTACATGGGCTTTTGCTCATTTATCTCCTTTTGTTTTACTGAATCTATCTTTGGTTGCTGTTCATGCAATTACTTTGCTCTTCTAGTATTAGCACCCTAAAGGGTTTTGTTTCATTTTAGCTTGAAAACAATTTAATGTTTTGATGATATGATTAGCAAACCATTTGCTTTGTTCTGGTTATATTCACATTTCTGATAAGTGAACAACTGTAATTCATCAGGCCTATAAAATGAGTATATAAAGAATATATTTTAGCCCTTAGGATCTGATTAAAACTGATATTTTTAATGTAGATATCTACTGCTGATATCCATTTATTAGCTGTTATTCCATCTGAATTTATAGCTTTGCCAAACTATATTTGTATTAGGTTGTCATTAAGCTTGGTTTTGTGTATATCCATTCTCCCAAAAGAATATGCAGTAATCAAGTACACTCAATTTTTTTTGCTTCCTCTCTCTCTCTCTCTCTCTCTCTCTCTCTATATATATATATATATATATATATATATATATATATATATATAGGTAAACTTCTGTTAAAAAAAATGAGATATTTTCTCAAGATCTTTTTTATCCTGATGTTTATTACTTTATTACTAAGGCATTGGAAATGACAAATATCAACAAATGAAAACAAGGAATTTTTTTATTGTGATCTATAATGAAACTGAATTATACCTGATGATGGTAACATTAAATTTCTTTTCTTTTTTTTGTGTTATTAATTCTTCCTACAAGATTACTATTTTTCCTTCAGTTTAAAGAAACAATCTTAAAATTTTATTATGCTCTCTTTTTCATTTATTTATTTGACCTACTGTTGTATAAATTTATAATTCTGTTTTCTTCTATGCTTTTGTGCTCAAGCATGAAACTATTTTATTCTTCTCTTTCCCTACCATCTCTCAATTGTGAAGTGAAGAGTGCTCAGGTAATGCAAATGCTGTTTAAGCAAGTTAGCTAGAGCAAAAAATGAATTTCTAGAAAAAGAAAAATATTTTTTGTCTTTCTCTACTTTACATAATCTCACTAGAGTTGGAATCTGATGTGCATTGTTAATTTTGAAAGCTGATTTGTGAATATATTTTTTTACCCCATTTTTACTGTCAATTGGTTCATTAAGACTATGTATGACTTAATGACTTAATTCTTGTCTATTCTCTTTTTGTTTGCCAGCTTCACACTAGGTGAAGGACTTTGTGCTCTGACAATAACATTTCTTATTTTGTATAATAGCTTTCCATTGGAGGATGTGAATAAGATTGTATCTGAATTTTGTTATGCCATAAACATTTGGAATTGTTACTTGCTTCAATTTTTTGGCCTGGGTTTTATATGATGATTACTGCACGATTCCAAAATTCCAACTTGTTTCCCTCTTATATGCAAGTAGGAAGATACACATAATAATTTTTTTTGAAAGCAGATGGAAAATAATCTGGTTCATTGTAAATTCTCAAGTATAAAACTATTGAATTGATATTATTATGTCCATTACTATCAAAAATTATTCATAATACCTACTGTAAAGGGCATTTTAAATCTTAAATAAGTATATATATATATATATATATATATATATATATATATATATATACACATACACACTGATGTCTTTGTTGTGGTTTTGTAAAAAGTATTGTAATTTTCTTAAATTTCTTGCTACTTGTGCCCAAGAGGGAAACCAAATAATAGTAACAAAGAGTGGTATTGAATTTACTTATATATTTGAAATGGATATCGTCTAGAACAGAATAAATATGAGCTATTAGTTGTTCAAATTAGTATAATATTTATTACCTTCAAAATTCTGGTTGAGTCATGGTACTGCAGTGTAATTGCAATCTATAATCTAATTCAGTATCATAATTTATTGTTTTTATGAAGTTTAATTTTTTTTATCGTTGTTTCTATAAATTGAGAATTATCTTTGACTGAAAATTTGATTATAAAATAGTAATTAATTTTGGTATTGTTATTCCTAAGAGAGCCATGGTAAATAATATTACTCATCTTGAGTATATATTGGATATTTTTTCATCATGTCTAATTGCTTTGATACTTAAAACACAATACTGCATAAAATATACACCTTTCATGATTCAAGCATGTGTGTCTGTTTTACCTAGATTGTTTTTTTCTTTTTTAGGTTGTATTTTTCCTTTCAAGCAAACCTAAAAAAAATTTGGAATTCAGAACTAGTGTACGATGAAGGGGTTCATAAATTTATAGCAGTTAATTTCTCATGTCCCAAATCACTACATATGATGCTAGGCACATGTTAACACATGGATAATTAGACATGAGTTTTATTGTTGTCTTTTGTAGGTGGGTATTTTAAAGCACTCTGTCCATACACAAGTTGTTATATATAACCTGTACAATGAAATTAAATAATGTATTTCTTTTTTTTTTTTCTTCAGGTGCTTGTTACTATTGTTATTTACTTAGTTAATTCTTTGTACAGCATAAATACTAAAAAAGAAAAAAATCTACATTTGCATAGAAAAATATTGGTCCAGTAAGATTTTTAAAATCTTTTACTAATCTGAAATTATCCATAATTCATTCTCATCTCGGAATATGTCCACTACATTCTATTATAATATTTTCAACATTTCTTTTATGATTTCAACCAAACATTGCTTCAAATTGCCAAATGTATCTGAAAATAAATTAAATTTTGCAAACAACTGATAACTAGATGTACCAAACAAATACATTGCTTAACAAAAATGAAGTTGAGAAGTTAGTTACACTATGAAAATATTATTTTTGTTTGGATTTGCAAAATAAAATTTTGTCAACAATTTAATTACTGTAAAATCTCTCTCATTCATACTAATTTCTTAGCATTTTTCTTTCGTGTTCTATGTATATCAAGTGTTAAAATTTGTGTTAACTGTTATCTTGTTTCATTCTATTTTTACTAGTGTTTTTCTAACTTAGTAATCGGAGCTTTCATTGTAAAATGGTAAACTGAAAGTAAAGATGTTGACTAATCAAATAAACCAAACGAATGTGCTGTTATTATGTTAGTTATGTAGAAACAAAATTGTTAACAATGCTAAGCAATTTAATGTATGATGAAATAATTAGCAATAGCTTTGTGTAGATCACCATTTAATATGTTTTGCTGAGAAGAAAGTTTTAGCAGCGTTTGTGTAAATGATGTAATAGTTATTGTAAAAATATTACTCAGAAATATTTGCTTACTAAGAATTGTTTTGCTCAGTTGTCTGAAATCAGTTTTCTTCTTTTATTTGTTTGAGATATTAAGAGATCAAAGATGTTTATTTTTATTACTTTGTAAAATCCTTTTGGTATTTAACAAAAAACGTACTGTATATTTTCCTGTTGAATAAGTTTAAAATGTTTTATTTAAAAAGGTAGATTATTCTGTGGGGCTTGTTAAGTCATCAATAATTTAATATATTTAGGATTCAGTGGTGAATAGATTTTAGCTTTTAATTATATTGATATTTCTTATCTTTTTCAAATTCCAAGAAAAAAAAAAAAAAAAAAGAAAGAGTGGAGCAATTATCCTAGAAAGAAATAGAGAGGAGTAGATAAAAACATAGTGAGTAGAAAATACATCGGCTTAGCCTATGAAAATGAGAAGTGTCAATGAACAAAAATGAAAAGATGGCAGTGAATCAGAAGAATTAATGATTAAAAAAAAACTTCATCCGAAGACTGATGGGTCATCTGGAAGTATAGATTAAGTTGAACCAGATGACTCATAAAATTATTAACAACTTTTCAAAGGTAGCATAGGTATTGTTGGTGGCTTCAATGGAGTGGAATGTATAAGGTGCTGTTAGAAAACTCTTGGTCAACCAAGAAGAACACTTTCAAATATTTGGTCATTTTGTCAGATTATGGGAAATGGGTTGTGCTGGGAGGTTTTCAGCATCTTCTAATACACAGTAGCTTTCTATCCGACCAAAACTGTTGTTTGAAAGAAACTCTAGTGCAAAAGAACTTGTTTTTAGTTGTGATGTAAAAGATGAGAGGCTTAACGAACCTGCAAATGGAGCAATAAATTATCAACTGATTCGCTGGGTGTTAATTAAGGGCTTTGCAGGCATTAAGTTTTGAATCAACAGGAAATATTTACAGCAGATTAGATAATGGCTTTTGAATATGAAAGATCAACCTTTAAGGGCTCTTATCTGATTGCTTCCTGCTATTGCAATTTTAGTGAACTGATCTTCACTAATGTCTCACTTGATACTGCTGTCACTATTATTGCTGCTGCTTTCATGTGGGAGGAAGTATTGACATTGCTTTTTAAACTCATGTTTTCAACATTCTCTTTTGCTCTTTTTTCATTGCCTTCCTTTCTCTGACATGCTCAGTATCACTTAAAATGGTTCACTTTCTTCCCAGAATGAAGGTAGGTGGAGTAGATTTTTAGGCCAGCAGTCTGGGCTGTTGACCTAATATCTCATCTCATCGGCCAAACTCTTTAAATTTAACTTGCTATTTTTTCTCCTCAAAGACTTAGTTCAATGCCCATCAACATGCTGGTGTTTGTTAGCATGTTCTGAAGATTTCTGAGAATCTACTTTTACAAAGGAAATAGGTTAAATTAATTGGTTTTATATTAAAACAAACTTTACCACGACATTACTTTAATCAAGGAGTTTTATATTTCATTGAATATTGCCAATTTTACAAATTCTTTCACTCAACCATCATCATTCCTGAACAAGATTGGATTAGCAATTTGGTCAGGTTGTGAGATATCATGTCATTGGTGATTGTTTATGCAGTAAAAGACTTTTGTCCCATTTCGATGTTTCTTATGTCTTTTTAAGTACTGTAGACTTATAGAAACATAAACAAATCATAGATAAGACTAAAATCTTTTGATTCAATTTTAGTCATATTAAAAAAAAAAGTTTGGAGTTTTGGATGTTAGACCTGTTCTTGATTTTGCTTTCAGATTTGTTTCATCTTTGGTGAATTTCCCTTAATTAATTTCAAATTTCAAACTTGGTAAAGAAGGATAAGTGGAATATTTATAACATATAATCATGAAGAAACTGGATATATGGTTCATTTTACCATTTTAATTAGGCTATTTTTAATCTGGAATTCATTCTTTTTGATGTAAATAAGTTAACTGCAATCTCAGCTTGTGTTGGATATATTATGCAAGAGAAGTAAACTAGACAGTAAAAGTTACTTATTTCATTTCTAGATTTCATATATGGAAGTTTATATGATTAATTTTGTGCTAAATGTAGAAATATGAAATAGAAAGGGAAGCATTTGTGGTAGTACCTCCTATTTGACTAATTTCTGAATTTTTCTATTCATGCATAACCAAGCTGTAAATAACTCTTCCAAAATAGCTTTGTATCAGCTGAATAAACTCTAGTTGCATTTAGAGTAATTACAGCATTTATATATAAAACCTTTTAAATACAGACTGAAAGTCATATTTTTTTGCAAGAGATTCAAGTTTATATGAAAAAAGAACTCACGCAATTAGAACTAATAGAAGTAAACATAACAAAAATTATAAAAAAATGAAAAGGTTGCAATTGCATAAATTTTTTTTTAACAATATACATTCAATCACAGTTCTCTTTTGTAGCTGCTGGAATATAGTAAATAGGGTTGAGTTAATCATATACTTGTGTCATTCTTATATTTGCATGTATATATGTTTAGTTATATTTATATGTCTGTGTATTAGGATGCGAATGTGTTTGTTTTGTCATTTGCATAATCTGACTTCATTGTGTCTAATGTTTGTAGCGTTTACTGATACTTCTTACATCAGAGTCGAATTTACCAGATAAATTGGCACGTAGCTAAGGGCAGTAATATATATATATATATATATATATATATATATATATATATATATATATATATATATACAGTAGAGCCCGTTGCCGGGGATATAACAGTAAGAGATAGATCAAGTATCCACCATCATAAAGACTGAAAAATAAAATTGACAAAGATTATTGTTTAAGGTTGACGGACACGCATGTCTTAATTTTTTTTTTTTTTTTTTTTTTTTGTACGAATTGGTCAAAGCCAAACTCAAACAAAACATTGTTTTCAACCATTATGAGTCTCTACCGATTGAATAGAATTTTATTATAAACAATTGTTTTGTAAATGGAATTTTTAAAGCATTCTGAATGTAAAATAAAGAAAAAGTGTGCAAGACAATAAGAAACACTACCTGCCAAAAAAAGAAGTGAATTTTTCGTTTTATCTGCTGAAAATGTAGGAAATCCGAATTCCATATATAAAGGAACACACACACACACACAAACAACCTGGGTTTTTAACCCGATGTGAGTTGTCCCCTTTTATTCTCAATGTCTCTTAATCATGTTTTCAAATTGATTTTGTGCAAAAACAATTGTATTTTTCCCATTTTTGGCACTGTTAGAACCACCACAAGGTAATTTTATGTAGTCCTGTGAAGTTTTGTTGAAATCGGTTGAAAAATGTGGGGAATCCGATCCAATATATAAACGTACAGACACACACACACACAATCTGTGTTTTATAATAAGTAAGATATATATATATATATTATGACTGTTCCATTTTTGAATAACTTCATAATATTTTAAACCTGATGCTCGGTTAAATTTGAATTTGAAAATTTGAATTTTCAATCTTTAATTTTACTGTAAAATTAGAAATTAATTATTTTATATTGATTTCTAGTTTAATATAACATTAACTTTAATACACTAATGGTTTGTATTTAGAATATGTTGTCACATTTTTTTAACTTTTTGTATTCTGATTGGTTGTCATAGGTTATATAACAATGTTGAGGGGGTTTATTTGATTTTGAATTTTAAAAAAAACTGTTTATTTCGCAATCAACACTTATCACTTGATAAGACACCAGAAGCAAAATGCCTATTTTTGTGGTGATTTTATAACATGCTTATGTCATAATTTTTTAATAAAAATATATATATAATACATATACATACTCATACATATATATATATACACACAAGTCCTTAAAATGTGCTACTCTAGATTCTCTTGAGTACACACGATGATTTTGCATCATCTTTTATTCCTTAGGGATAGTGATTTTAGCATATATAGTAAATTATGAAATTTATTTTAATTGAAGGATTAAAGTATTTTGGAAAGACAATTTAATCTTTTTATGAACCTTTTGTGAAATTGATCTATTTTCGTACTAATTTAAGTAACTCTTATGTTGCTAAAAAGATTTATATACCATTTTTAATTTGTCCCTATTTTTATTTTTACTGTCCCCATATTCCATTGCTCTTGTATACAACATTTTCTTGTGGCTTTTCCTTTTTTTCTTTTTTTTTTTTCCACAGTAGATGGTTATAAGAACCAATTCATATAATTGTAGAATTTAAGCGCCACTTTCAAGAGATTTGAAACAAAACACATACAAACCAGAAAAACAATTTTCCTTAAACCTTCAATTAACTTGATGCAGTTTAAAAAATCTTTCCCTGTGACAATCTGAAGAGCCATTTTTGTCTACATTTAAAATTTGGAGCCAATTGAAAGTAGTAGCATGAAGATTTGGAATAGTTCAGTGCAGATATTGAAAGAGATAAACTAAAACTGATTCTCTCTCAGGATCCTTTAATATACTGAGATTGTATTTGTTCACTGCTCTTTTCCTTTATATATATTCTTGTTTTCTTGCACAAAACTTAAGAAATCTGGTGGTGACTGGGCTTACAACTGAGTAGATTGACTTGTTCTTTTTTATACAATTTTATTGCAGATTCTTACTAATGACTTGCAAGTATTTAAGATTCAGAAATTTTAAAGATTTGTTAATTTTCTTCTATTGCAACTTAAAATCGGTCATCACAACCCTCTAAAGATTCAATCACAGTAAAAACTGATGTTATAAACCTGCTCTTTACTTTATGATTGCTCTACTCAACATAGGTACTAATTTTCTCTGAAATTCACTTGTAATTATGTCTTTCTAAATAGATGTCAAATATTAAAAATCTAACAATGACTTAATTGTTTGTATAACTTGTTTCAAATCATATTTTTCCTATGCTAGTCATTTTATCTTGCTAGGTACATTTGTAATTTTGACAAGATGGAGATAAACATAGTGTTCCATTAAAATATCGATAGGACAGTGATGTGTGCTGATGAAAATTGGAGGACTATAACACTTTTATCTACATAAAAGTTTTTGATAGAGAGTTGACTTTTGTTATCTATTCAAGTTGGTACTAATTTCAATAGCAACTCTGAAAGTCAACATGCTTAGCTTAACTGCTTTTCTGTGTACACATGTGCCCATAATGTTGCATTCATGACATTTGTGCCTGTCTGGAAGAATAATTGAATTACAAAATTGAGTAGGTGTACTCTTGCCATTTGAAGCCAACCTAATTTGTGGAATCTTGGGAATTGTGGCTTGTTTTCTTCTGTTTTTATACAAATGTTGTTATATCCATTTTATCATTCACTAATCCAAACTCAAATAATTGAAAACTTCATTTTTTTCTTCACTACTTGTGCTCTTTTTTAACTTTTCTAGTTAGACATGTTGACATTTTGATTTTTTTATTCACCTATATAAAAGAAAAAATGAAAAGTAATCAGCTAGCGTCCTGCAATCCAATGTTTTTTCTACAGTGTATATGCGACTAAGAATAAAGAAAGGTGACATTAAGTATAACAATCAATCTTTTATAACAAATTAATATTTTGTGTGTATTTTTCTTTCTATACATCACAAGATTTTCAAATGAAACATTTAAAACTAAGTGCATTGAAAAATGATGGAAACTTTATGTTACACTAGTTTGGAATATACCCAATTTCTTTTTATAAGTTTACAAGCAGAGTACATAAAGAAGAGAATTATTTTTGTAAAGATTTTTCTCAGCTTACATACCTATAATTTACTTAATAAAGAAGCAGTTAATAGGATTCAAGTATGTATTCTAAGTCAGCAAAGACACTGTTCATATTTGTTAATAAAATTCCTTCAAATATATATTTTCTCAAAAGACTGCAATTGATGATATTGTAATCTCTTATCACTATGGACATCTACAATAGATTTTTTCACTTTGCTTTCCTGTTGTCAGTATTTCATATTTTGGCTTGCATAAAGGCTGTTTTTATTTTTAATCACCCTCCCCAAAATAAAAATAAAGCTTGATAGTACTGATGGATGCATGCCTTATACTTTTGGCAGAATGGGTAAATTGTGAATGATTGTTTTTGATTTTGGTCATGTTTTTAAGGTAGCTTTCTTTTAAAGTATATAAATTTGCAAATGCCAGTGTTTAGCAGTGTAATA
>CAHIKZ030004497.1:0-16749 GCA_903632075.3 Acanthosepion pharaonis | reverse complement strand
AAAAGGAAAAAAAAAGAAGAAAAAAAAAAAAAAAAAGAAGAAAAAAAAAAAAGGGGAAAAAAAAAAAGGGGGAAAAAAAAAAAAAAAAAAAATTTAATGGGGAAAAAAGGAAGAACATAAAGATATAAAGAGAAGAAAGGGGAAAAAAAATCCCAAAGTTTTAAAAAATAAATAAGGTCATAAAGTTGAATCCATTTTTTTTTAATATTAACTTTAAAAGGGGAAAAAGATTTTGTTGATGGTTTTGTGACAAGAAGGCACAAAAACGAGGACTGAAAACAAGGGGGGGTTGGAGACAGTTTGTTGGTTGAAGTGGGTTTTAATGTTCAACAAAATAAGGAAAAGGGAAAGAAAGAATTAAGCAGGGAAGAATAACGCAAATGAAACCAGACTGAAAGAAATTAAAATCAAGGGCAGACACGATTTTCGATGAGGGAAAAAGGTTTTTCCAACATTGTGGAAAAAGGGGCGCAACTGTTTTTACAAATTTTAAAAAAGTTTTTTCATGTTTCTTTATTTATAAGGGGGTTTATTGTGTTGGAAGAAAACAGTTGCATCCCAAAACCTGCCAGGTATTTTTAAACATGGTTGTAGCAAACGGGATGTGGTAAACCGATACAAAGTTTATTTTAGAATGAGAGAAATTAAGTATAAGGGGATGGTACACTTGGGAGAAGATATGGAATAGAATCCAGGGGTTTAAAAATTTGAGTTTTTTAAAATTTTTAAAAAGGGGGGTATTTTTTAAAAATTGTCAAAAATTTTTTCAAAAAATTTAAAAAATAAGGCCAAGACATAACCCATTTTTTGAGGATGAAAAATTTTGTTTGAAGGGAATGAGTTTTTTTCCCAAAAGGGAATGAACAGACGCCGGGCCCTTAAAAAAACCACGGGGAAGTCACCCTGAATATAAAGATGCAAATGTGGGGGAAAGCGGGGGGAAAATTTAAAATGTAAAGACTACAAAAAGCCTGCTGGCCTCAGAATGTGAAGGAAGAGCAAAAATGCAGAAGGACTTTTTTAGCCAAGAAAAGGTTTAATAGAACCCAAAAAAGACAAAGAATTTAAGCACCCAAACAAAAAGGAAAGAATAAAAATTTATAGGGAAAAACTGTGAGAAAAAAAAGAAATTACAAAACAGAAAGGAGGAAAAGGGATGTGTTTTGTAAAGGATGAAATTTATAGAATGATCTTGAGAAATAAATTTCAAAAGTTATTCGTTATTTAATGCCGAAATCACGATATTTGAACACAATTTTATGGCTTCAAATAAATATATACGACACACAAAATGCATTTATTTTTTTACAAGAATGAAAGAGACAGAAGAAGAAACAAAGAGGCAAAATGAAGAATGGAAGAAGAGAGACAGGAGAAGAAGAGAAAACAAGAAGAATAGAAGGAGAGAGAAAGGAGAAGGAGAAGAAGAAGAAAAATGAAGGAGACAGAAGAAGAATGAAAGAAGACAGAAGAAGAAAGAACAGAAGAAAAAAAGAGGCAAAGAAGAATGGAAGAATGAAAGAGAGACAATAAGAAGAAGAAAAGGACAATTAGAATGAAGAAGAATGAAAGAAAAGGACAAAAGAAGAAGAAAAAAGAAGAAGAAAAAGAAGAAAGAAGAACAAAAAAGAACAAAGAGGCAAAGAAGACAGAAGAAGAACAAAGAGGCAAATGGAAGAATGGAAGAGAGACAGGAGAAGGAGAGCAAAGGGACAATTAGAAGAATGAAAGTGTGACAGAAGAAGAAGAAAAAGAGACAATAAGAAGAATGAAAGAGACAGAAGAAGAACAAAGAGGCAAATGGAAGAATGGAAGAATGAAAGAGAGACAGAAGAAGAAGAGCAAAGGGACAATTAGAAGAATGAAGGAGAGACAGGAGAAGGAGAGCAAAGGGACAATTAGAAGAATGAAAGAGTGACAGAAGAAGAAGAAAAAGAGACAATAAGAAGAATGAAAGAGACAGAAGAAGAACAAAGAGGCAAATGGAAGAATGGAAGAGAGACAGAAGAAGAAGAGCAAAGGGACAATTAGAAGAATGAAGGAGAGACAGGAGAAGGAGAGCAGAGTGACAATTAGAAGAATGAAAGTGTGACAGAAGAAGAAGAAAAAAAAATAAGAAGAATGAAAAGAGACAGAAGAAGAAAAACAGGAAAATGGAAGAAAATGGAAGAATGAAAGAGAGAGACAGAAGAAGAAGAAGGGACAGTTGAAGAATAAAAGAAAGAAAATAGAAGAAGAAGAACAAAAGGAATGAAAAAGAAGAAAAAAAGACAGAAGAATGAAGAGAAGAAATAAAGAAAAAAGAATGAAAGAGAGAGAAGAAGAAGAAAAAGGACAAATAGAAGAATGGAAACAGAAAGAAGAAAAGAGACAAGAAGAAGAAGAAGAAGGAAGAAAGAAAAGAGAATGGAAGAATGAAGAGACAGGAGAAGGAGAGAAAGGGACATGGGAAGAATGAAAATGGACAGAAGAAAGAAGAAAAAAGACAAAAAAGAAGAATGAAAGAAACAGAAGAAGAAACAAAGAGGCAAATGGAAGAATGGAAAGAATGAAAGAGAGAAGCGTGAAAAGGAAGAAGAATTAGAAGAAAAAACAAAGAGAAGAAGGAAGAAAAGAGAGAAAGGGAGAAAGAGAAAATGAAAGAAGAAGAAGAAGAAGGGAGAGAAGAAAAAATAAGAAGAATGAAAGAGACAGAAGAAGAAAGAAAGAGAATGGAAAAAAGAAGAATGAAGAAGAAGAAAAAAAGAAGAAAAAATAAGAAGAAAAAAAGAGAGACAGAAGAAGAAAAGAAACGAATGAAGGAGAAGAACGAAAAAGAAAAAAAGGACAATAAGAAGAATGAAAAGAGACAGAAGAAGAAGAAAAAAGATGAAAAGAAGAATGAAAGAAACAGAAGAAGAACAAAGAGGGAAAAGGAAGAATGAAAAAGAGAGAGAAGAAGAAGAAAAAAGGACAATTAGAAGAATGAAAAAGACGACAGAAGAAGAAAAAAGAAAATAAAAGAATGAAAGAGACAGAAGAAGAACAAAGAGGCAAATGGAAGAATGAAAGAGAGACAGAAGAAGAAGAAAAAGGGAAATTAGAAGAAAATGAGAGACAGAAGAAGAAGAAAAAAATGAATAAGAAGAAATGAAGAAAAAGAAGAAGAAAGGACAAAAAGAATGAAAGAGACAGAAGAAGAGAAAAAGAATAATTAGAAGAACAAAAATGAGTGAAGAAGAAGAAAAAAAGACAAAAGAAAGAATGAAAGAGACAGAAGAAGAACAAAAGGGAAAATGGAAGAATGAAAGAGAGAAGAGAAGGAGAGAGCAAAGGGAAATTAAAGAATGAAAATACGGAAGAAAAAGAAAAAAATGAAAAAAAAAGAAGAAAAGAAAAGACAGAAGAATGAAAGAGACAAAAGAAAAAGGAAAAAAGAATGAAGAAATGAAAGAGAGACAGAAGAAGAAGTGCAAAGGGACAATTAGAAGAATGAAGGAGAGACAGAGAAGAAGAAGAACAAAGGACAAGAAGAATGAAAAAAGAAGAAGAAAAAAAAAAGAAGAATGAAGAAGACAGAAGAAAAAAGAAAGAAAGAAGAAATAAGAATGAAAGAGAGAAAGGAGAAGAAGACAAAGGACAAAAGAAAGAATGAAGGAGAGACAGGAGAAGGAGAGCAAAGGGACAATTAGAAGAATGAAAGAGTGACAGAAGAAGAAGAAAAAGAGACAATAAGAAGAATGAAAGAGACAGAAGAAGAAAAAAGAGGCAAATGGAAGAATGGAAGAGAGACAGAAGAAAAGAAAAAAAGGAAAATTAGGAAGAAAAAAGAATGAAGAAGAAGAAAAAGAGACAATCAAAGAATGAAAGAAACAGAAGAAGAAAAAAAAAAAAGAAGGAGAGAAGAATGAAAGAGAAGGAAATTAGAAGAAATAGGAGAATGACAGAAAAGAAGAAAAAAACAATAAGAAAATGAAAGAGACAGAAGAAGAAAAGAAAAATGAAGAATGAAGAATGAAAGAGACGAAGAAAAAGAAAAAAAAGGACAAATAGGAAGAATGAAGGAGAGACAGGAGAAGGAAGAAAAGGACAATAGAAGAATGAAAGAAACAGAAGAAGAAGAAAAACAGACAATAAAAGAAGAATGAAAGAAGAAGGAAGAAAAACAAAAATGGGCAAATGAAGAATGGAAGAGAGACAGAAGAAGAAGAGAAAGGGAAGGGAAAATTAAGAATGAAAGTGTGAATGAAGAAGAAAAAAGAAGAAGAATACAAAAGAATGAAAGAACAGAAGAAGAAAAAAGAGAAAATGAAGAATAAGAAGAATGAAAGAGGAGAAGGAGAATAAAAAGGACAATTAGAAGAAATGAAAGAAGAAAAACAGAAGAAGAAGAGCAGAGGACAAAAAGAATGAAATAATGAAGAAGAAAAAAAGAAGACGAAGAATGAAGAGAGACAGAAGAAGAAACAAAGAAAAAATGGAAAAATGGAAGAATGAAAGAGAGAAGAAGAAGAAGAAAAAGGACAATAGAAGAATGAAGGAGAGACAGAAAAGGAGAGAAAGGAAAAAAGGAAGAATGAAAGAGAACAGAAGAAGAAGAAAAAGACAATTAGAAGAAAATGAAAGAGACAGAAGAAGAAACGAAGAATGAAATGGGAAGAATGAAAAGAGACAGAAGAAGAAAGAAAGGGACAATTAGAAGAAAGGGAAGAGAGAAGAAGAAAGAGAGAAAAGGAAAGAAAGAAGAATGAAAAGAGACAGAAGAATGAAAGAAGAAAAAAGACAATAAGAAGAATGAAAGAGACAGAAGAAGAAACAAAAGAAGAATGAAAGGAAAATGGAAGAATGAAAAGAAAAGAAAGAAGAAAAGAAAAGGAATGAAAGAGAGACAAAGAAGAAAGAAAAAAAGAAAAGAGAAAGAAGAAAAAGGGACAATTAGAAGAATGAAACAGAAAGAAAAAAAAGAAAAAGAAGAATGAAAAGAAGAAAAAAGAAAAAAAAGAAAATGAAGAATGAAAGAAAAAGAAGAAGAAGAAGAAGAAAAGGAACAAAAAGAATGAAAAGAGAGAAAGAAGAAAGAAAGAAGAAAGAAAAAGAAGAAGAAAAGAAAGAAGAAGAAGAATGAAAGAGACAAAGAAGAAAAGAGAAAATGAAGAATGAAGAAAAAAGAGACAGAGAAGAAGAGCAAAGGGATTTTTAGAAGAATGAAAGAAAGAAGAAGGAGAGCAAAGAGAGAAGAAGAATGAAAAAGACAAGAAGAAGAAAAGAAGAATAGAAAATGAAAGAACAGAAGAAGAAAAAAAAGACAAATTGAAGAATGGAAGAAGAAGAAAAAGAAGAGCAAAGGACAATGAAAGAATGGAAGAGAGAATGCAGAAGAGAAGGAGAAGAAAAAAGACAATTAGAAGAATGAAAGAATGACAGAAGAAGAAGAAGAAAGAGAAAATGGAAAGAAAAAAGAGACAGAAGAAGAACAAAAGGAAATTCGAAGAATGGAAAAATGGAAGAATGAAAGAGAGAAGAAGAAGAAGAGCAAAGGAAAAGAATTAGAAGAATGAAAATGTGACAGAAGAAGAAGATAAAGGGACAATTAAGAAGAATGAAAGAGACAGAAGAAGAAACCCAGAGGCAATTAGAAGAATGAAAAGAGACAGAAGAAGAAGAAAAAGGGACAATTAGAAGAATAAAGAAACAGAAGAATGAAAAAGGGACAATTAAATAAAATAGAAATATATAGAAGAAATTAGAAAATAGGAAAACCAAAGAATGGAAGAAATCAGAAGAATTTAAGAAGAGAAAATTTGAATCAATTGAAAATTACGAAGAAGAACAAAGAAGAAAAAATAAATAAGAATGAAGAAGAAATAAAAAAGAAGAATTAAAAAGAAGACTGTTTAAGAAGGACAATTAGAAGAATGAAGGAGAACAGAAGAAGAAGAAAAAGAATGACAATTAGAAGAATGAAAGAGACAGAAGAACAAGAAATGAAAATGCATGAAGAGAGAAGAAGAAGGAAGAACAAAGAATGAAGGATATAAAAAGAGAGAAAAACTGAAAGAATGAAGACAGAAGAATGAAAATATAAGAATTTAGAATGAAAGAGAAACAGAAGAAGAAAAAAGAGAGGAGAATTTTAAGAAGATAGGAAGAATATCAGAATGAAGAAGAAGAAGAGAGAATCTGAAGAATGAAAAATACAGAAGAAGAAAAAGGAAAAGAGGAAAATGGAAGGATGAAAATATTTACTGTTAACTGAAATAGACAATTAGAAAGAATGAAAGGGAACATAGAATGAAGAAGAAAAATGGTTAAATGATAAGAAAAGACAGAAGAAAAAAAAGAGACAAATGGAAGAATGAAAGAGAGACAGAAGAAGAAGAAAAAAATATAAATCATAAGAATGAAAGAGATAGAAAAAAAAAAAAAACTTAATCAATGAACCTTGAATGAAAGAGACAGAAGAAAGAAAAGGGAATAAGAATATAGATATATAGATAGAAAGAGAAAAAGAAGAAGAAGAGAAAGAGACAGAAAGACAGACAAGGAGAGAGAGAGAGAGAACAGAAGACAGAAAGAGAGAATGAAGAGAGAAGAAGAAGAGAAAAGAGAGAGAAAAATGAAAGAGACAGAAAGACAAGAATGAAAGAGAGAGAGAGAAGAATGGGGGAGAGAGAGAGAAGAAGGGAGAGAAGAGAAAAGACAGAGGAAGAATGAAAGAATGACAGACAGAAGAAGAAAGAGACAGACAAGAAGAAAGAATAGAGACAGAAGAAAAAGAGAGAGAGGACAAACAGAAAAGAAGAGAAGAATGAGAAAGAGAGAGACAGAAGAGACAGGAAGACAGATAGACAGGAAGACAGATAGACAGGAAGAAGAATAGACAGGAAGACAGAGATGGTGGCTCTGAAAGAGAAACCGAGAACAATTCTCTGAAAGTCAAGATGGAGTCCAAAAGAAACTTGACTTAGAAGTTAATGCTGGATGGACAGAGTAGTTTGCCATAGTAGCTGCCACTGCTTACTTCATTCCGGCTTTGTTCCTCAATCCTTTGGATTCACGAAAGAGACTTTTCGCCTCCTTCCCTCTCCCTTCTTGCATCACGCTTCATCCGTTTCTCTTCTTCAACTCTCATCCGCTCAGCTTCTCTCGCTGTTGCTGCATCTTCTTTTCTTCAAGGACCTTTTGCCGGTCAGAAAAGGTCCGTTTCCGGCCTTCAACTTCTGGAGATGGTTCATTCATTTTGTCTTTTTCACTTGAGGAGAGGCAGGGGAAAAAAAAAAAAAAAAAAAACCGAAGACAAAAAAAAAAAAAAATCAGAACAAGGTTCTGAAAAGTAAAACAATCTTGCAAAATCATAAAAGACAAATATTTTTGATAATACAAGTGTTGTAGTCAGATTTCATCCAATTCCGCAAACATTTAATTGAAAAATCTTATTTATGTTTGATATTTGTTAGTTTTTCTCTTAATCCATGGTACTTAAAAACACATGGTAACTATATAATAGACGGGTCAGTAAAGTTTTATTGAATTCCATCCAACACTGACCTATGATAGCCAATAAAACAGCTATTCCTATTTGGCTTATAAAACATGGACAAGTGACTATTTGATTTGATTCTGAAAACATTTTATTGGAAACTAAAATTCAAGATCAACACGGTAGTAAACAAAAGTATCATAGATTTATTTATTTTTTCACATTACCTTAGTCATCAGAAGTGTGAGGCAGGGAATCCAGTTCTCCTGAATTTCATATATCTAAATGGAGATGCATCATAGCATAAAATGTTAAATAGAACTGGCAAACCAAGTTCAAATTTTAAGCGGTGTTGCTTATAGAGACATAGCACTAATTCCTTCAGGAAAATGGCATGAAACCAGTTCTCCCTACATTCTATACATATATATTACATATATTATTAATTAAAGAATATTGAACACTTAAAATCCCATAGGTAATAATTTTTATTTCATTAGGGCTCTAAAAAACAGCAGCTCTTAATCTTCAAGACCTACCTGAATCTATTTGTTAGCCTAAACTTACTCTCAACAGATTGAGAGATTAACATAATATGCACTGCGGCACTATAAGTATTATTGTAGTTTAAATTCACATCAGTTCATTATAAAAATAAAAAAAATGCAACATTAAGATTTTTTTTTTAATAATAACATTCACCTAATACAAGGCCCAAGAGTCACTCAAGGTAGAAAGTTACTGTATGAGTGTAAGAAAAGGCAAGAAGTGAAGTTCATGGGATTATGCAGCAAAGATAACAGTTAACCCTAGACGTGAAGAGATCAAGATTATAGCGATTGGGAAAACATCCTCCGCCTTAATGATGGAATACAAATAGAATGGGGATGATTGACACTTGTGCACATGGTATGAGTGGGTCCCAGTTGTAAGGGTCAGGGCTGGTGAGATTAAGGAATGTAGCTTGTCAGAACACATGCCATGGAAATAGCGATAGAGCAGCAAGAGAATAAGCGAGATTTTGTCTTTGGGAAATGGGTTGTAAAATGATTGTTTATTTTAAGGAAACATCTCAAAGCATACAGCTTTTCAGAGACGCTGATGCATTTGAAATTCTAATTACTGTATTCGATGAAGCATAAAAACACTACTCACCCAGTTGGGAAAATTAAATGAACCATTCTTGGATGGTCCTGAACTTCATCCAGTTAAAGATTTATGAAGTTGTAAAAAAAAAAAAGGACTGTGAAAATAGATTGGAACTGGCTTACTGTAAGAGATGAAGTGTAAGAGTGTCTATGTTTCTGAGATTAGGTATTATGTACATTATTCGAGTATAGTCCTCATCTTTGTCATCATATTTATCTAACGTTTCGCCGTTTAATGCCTCGGCCTTCTTCAGGTGGTTGGAATGTCGAACTGAACCCTTTATTTCGGCTCACGGGGTAGACTGTTCTAGTTCTACGTGCCATGTTTGATGGATGTCAGTTATCAGTTATCTCCTGTTAATTTCCCTCTGAAAGTTCTCCACTGCCTTAACGGGTATTGAGCTCCACACTCTTTGGTCCTGTCACTGGATCTAACCAACGCCTTTATCCACTTAGCCATGTATCCTTGAGGACATTTGGACTAATATCCCATCTCTAAAATTATCATCACAATGTTTTGGGTTTTGTGCAAAGTTCAACAAATTAATGCAGCAGTTGAAAGAGAAACAATGGGTTCCCTTTTGTTTAAGGTATAAATAATGTTAGGATCAATGTTAGCAGTAGGTTGGTGCAAAAATGTGACCTTTAGATTCATGGTTTCAATTCTAAATTCAACCAAAAAATTAAAGTGTTGTTTTTCAAATTTGGTGGCATAGTAATTTCTATGTTCAGTCCCTGGGATAAGTAGTACAGAATCAGATGTTGTAAAAATAACTCAAAAAGATGTGATTTCCTTTTTGGTGGAATTCAGAACAATTCCTAATTTTGTGGATCCAATGAAGTTTGAGAATCAAAATTCCTCAAAGGTAACTTCAGACAGCTTCAGAAGGCCATTTTAAACACTGAAACAGTGTTGCAATTGTATAATATAAAGATGAGTTTATTATTTCTGAAGTTAAATTATGCCATCTTTATCCCATAAAAGGTCTTGGATCTGTCAAGGCTATTTAACAACAACAAAGATTTTAGTTCAATGTTTTGATTTTGTAAATACTGATAATTCCTCAACTAGAAAATCAGACAGAAGCCTATTCAATAATCAATTTCCTTAAAAACATTACTAAATTTGTTAAATGATAACTCTGCATCAAAGTAAATCAGAGTTTAGGATTTATAATTTCACATTTTGAATTTATATGATGGATTCAGTCTGAATGTTGTAATGGAATGTCCCACATACCTATGGATGATAATGACTAGGTCCCATTATATAAATATATATATATATATGTATATTGGTCTGTATATAAATTCATTGTGAAATTTACTTAACTCACATCCATCAAAGTTTACTACTTCTATGAACAGTCTGAATCTTATATGTGTTGTTCTTGTCCTCAGTTTTAAATTCCAACCACCTTCATTTGATTATTCTATTCAGTAACGTTCCCTAGGTTACAACAATAATGATGATTCAATATCCCAGAAATGTAAACATATATATATATATATATATAACAACAAAGATATACCTGATAGACTTGAATGTAATGCTAAATTCCCTGTCTTTTTAGTCCCATTCTCTTTTACAATAAACCTGATCAGGTGATAATAAAAACAAAAGATGAGGAAGTATCCCAATATAAACAATGAACCTCTTCATCCCACAATTCAACCATCATTGGCAATCATTCCAAATCATTATTTCTGAGGATATTAAGTCCTAATTGTCAGAACAATGGTATCTCCTGATTTTTTTTTGTTCAAATTCATTCTTGAGGACAATCAGGTGATAATTTAACAAAGATGAGGATAATAATTTCAATGTAAACTATGTTTCACTAATCATGGCCTCATGCTGAACTGCCTCTTTTTTATTTATCCATCATTTATTTTCCCTAAACAATTATTGTTTAAAAAAAAAAAAAATTTCACTTTGTCAATGACCATAAGAAAATGAAAGCATAGACAGAGACTATTGTATCAATTATTCATTTTTTTTGTTATTGTTTTGGTTTGTTAATAAAAAAAAATCCTTATAGATTAAATTTAAAAAAAGTTGTAAATCAATGATTACATCAAACCTTGGAAAAATAATATTCAAAATTATAAACAGGAATAATATAGGCAAAATATTTTTTGTTTTTTTACCGTATATTTGAATATAATGCAAATTGTATGATCAGTTTTTTTCCACCCAAATTAGAGAGATTTGCACTATAGACAGG
This sequence comes from Acanthosepion pharaonis, assembly GCA_903632075.3. Lineage (NCBI taxonomy): Eukaryota > Metazoa > Mollusca > Cephalopoda > Sepiida > Sepiidae > Acanthosepion > Acanthosepion pharaonis. Next base: position 5,914 of record CAHIKZ030004497.1, on the reverse strand, counting down.
TAATTTTTTTTTTTTTTTTGTGGAAGAGATTAAAACCATCTGTTTTCAAGTGACTGGTTGCACATACACAGGATCAAATTTTTTTTTTTCATGGTCTGTGATTCAAGGATTTAAAGTTTATATGAGTTTATACATTTTTTATCCAAAAAATATGTTTATACATTTACAAATCAAAAAAAAGGAGTTAAAAGGTCAAAGAGATTGTTAAAACAAGATATCAGAGATGGAGAAATAGTACCTAAATAAACTTCTTGGAGTTATTATTTATGATTGAACTAACAACCTCATCTTTGTTGAAACGGTCATGGAATTTTGGTCATTTTAGACCACCTGTCTTCTTTGGGTTTTGTCAATTTGGATAACTTTCTGATAATTTCAAACTGAATCCTTTTCTTCAATCTCTCAGGGTAAATTGTTGAATTTCTCATTCCACTGACAATGATGAGGACAATAGTCCAAATAATGTAAATAGTGGAGAACACTCTATCCTGTAGATTAAATAAAGGGTTCACTTTAAACCCTGTAGATTATCTGAATTGACAGATCCCTGAAGTCCAAAAACACAATGATACTAACAACAAAGATGAAGACTAACAAGCAAACAATGTAAGTAGAAAATATATTTACTTTCAAATATAAAACATTTCATCATTAAATATATGCATTTCACTATCTTATATACATTTCATATCATATATATGCATTTCACTTAAATATATGTATTTCACTATCATTAAATATATGTATTTCACTTTCATTAAATATTAAAAAGACATTTTGAAAAAAAAAAAAAAGAAATCGTAAGGCACTAAATTTTTTTTTTTTCTTTTCTTTACATTAAAAAAGACATTTACCCTAATTTTTTTTTTTTCTTTTCTTTACAAGGTCCAGGGAGCCACTTGAGATAGAGGGTTATACTAAGTAATAGTTTATACAGAAAAAGGAAGATAAGTTAACTCAAGACTTAAACCAGTTAAAACTGTAGTGATTGAACAAAGAATCTGTTCTAGTATAATGACCTTCTTACCAATGGAAAAACGGGGTGGGAATGGGTGGTTTGCTACAATATAAGTGTCATGGTGGGTCCCAAGCAAACTTGTCAACAAAATTCTAATCTTTTAATTGAAGGTAAAGGACACTACGATAAATTAACCTTAATCTACCATCCTTACACCATTGACAGAAATCAATAGCAATTATTACAATCTGTTGCAATGTCTTGTTTGTTTGAACTATTTCATGATGAACAATCAATTCTTGAGTAAGTCATTAAAGATGCCCCAAAAGACACTTGTATTTCAAGGTGTGATTAATAACAAATTGAGTAGAAATTATCTTCTCAGCCATTAAATATAGATTTTTGAAATGATATATCAGATAAGATTAAATATCAAAGAACAATAAACTTTTGATATAAATCAGAAATATGTTTAGAACATTAACATTTAACAAATGCTAAAATAAGCAAAAATATATAACTATAAGCATACAGAAAAATAATATATTGGATGACATAGAAGACCAACCCACAAATTCCAGCAGGGAATATTTCTGAAAAAAAAAAAAAAATTGTTTGATAGTATAGTAAATGTTTCTTCAGTCATGACCCAACACTTGGCTCATTTCAGAAGTTTCTTACTGCACATTCATTAAAATTTATGAATTTGGGGCAAGACTTGTATGTCATTGAATATGGTAATTGAGTTTGTCTCACAAACCAAAGTAAATCTTTTTTTTTTAAATTTTAAACCCTCAAAGTTTCAAAAATTGTTTGTAAAACTCAAAATTATTTTAGTATATATCAAAAAAATAAAGTTATTTGGAAATAATTTTTTTAAAAACAAAGTCATGCATCAAAAAATAAATACTCAAATTTAATAATACTGTCCCCTATTGAATACAAATCTTTTAACTGCAATTAATCTTCTTTTTCTTTTTTAGAAATAAAAACAAAAAGTATAGAAATAATATATAATTTCAAAAATGCAGAGTAGGAAAATATAGATCTAAAAAGATTCAGGGTTTAAAAAAGAATTTTTTTCTCAAAACTAGGATAAAGAAAAGAAGAAAATAAAAAAGAAAAAAAAAGAAAAAGAAAAAAAAAAGAAAAAAAAAAAAAAAGAAAAAAGAATGCATTTGTCAATAAGAAAAAAAGAAAAAAAAAAAAGAAAAAAAAAAAAAAAAAAAAAAGAAAAAAGAAAAAAAAAAAGAAAAAAGAAAAAAAAAAAAGAAAAAAAAAAAGAAAAAAGAAAAAAGAAAGAAAAAAGAAAAAAAGAAAAAGAAGAAAATAAAGAAAGAAAAATAAAGAAAAAAATAAAGAAAAAAGAAAAAAAACAAAGAAAAAATAAAAAATAAAGAAAAAAAGAAAAAGTAAAAAAAGAAGAAAAAAGAAAAAAGAAGAAAAAAAAGAAAAAGAAAGAAAAAAGGGTCCATAGTTAAAAATAATAATGAAAAATAAGATTTTGGCAGGGTGAGTTTTTTGAATACTAGCTAGGTGTCAACATCTACAAAAACAATTGAGGTTAAAAATTTGTATGGACCTGTGGATAGGCAGTAAATTTACCAGAGAAATTTGAGTGTCTGCATGAGTGTAGATCAATTATATCAGCATTTTACAATCTCGGATAAAATACGAGTGAAACCTTGGTTCATGAATTTAATTTGTTCCTGAAGGCTGTAAGTAAACCAAGCTATTTTCCAATAGAATCAAGTAATGCAGAAAAAGTCACAGTACAATAAAATTGGAAAAAGAAAAAGCACAACCACAACACACAAATGTATACAACATGGTGCTTGACAGAAATTGTCCATTAAGATTCTAACTTGTTTGAGAACCAAAATTTTGTTTGATAACCAAGGCATTTTCATCACAAATTTTCTGTTCGAGAAAAGAGCAGATGGCTCGGAACGAGCAAGAAAAACCTTATGAACATTCGTGTCTCAAATATTATTTTAAAACAAGAAAATACACAAATTATAAACAAGAAAAGAAATAAGAAAGAAATTGAAAAGAAAAGGAAGAAGAGAGAAAAAGAGAAAAAATTGAGATATGAGAGAAAATAAGAATACAAGTTAAATATAATAAAGACAAAAGAGTTCGGTCAAAGAGAATAAAGAATAGAAAAAGGAAAACACTAGTAAGAAAATAAAATAGAACATTGCGTCATTTAAGAATATCTTGAATAGTGTAAATAGCAGAAAAAAAAGGAAATTTTATAGCCCAATATCAGATTCTTAAAAATACAATTTGAAAAAAGTCGCTGAAACTTTGATTTTGAAATTCCATCCTTTTTTTTAGATTCATTAGATGACATTAATCTTAAATGTTTTTTTCTCTAATCCATTATTGGTTAAATTTGTCCATATTTATAAAATTTTTCCATTCAAAACTTTTTGTCTGAAAAATTGCAGTAATGTTAATTTGAATTTTTATTGTCTTAATTCATGATTGGGGAGTATAGATTCCAACTGTACAGAATCATTTAAAACAAACTGGAGGTTAACAATTATTTTGTTAATTTTTCAATTCGAGTTGATGCCCTCAAATGAAAATATTTTTTAGATGGTGAATAAAAGAAAACAATCCAAGATAAAACAAAAGAAAATGTTCCTAGTTGATATTGTGTGTCGTGTTTTTAATTGTTTTTGATCTTCCATTAACTTTATTTTTTTTGCATTGTATTAGGAAAAGGAAAAACAAATCAACAAAATGTAAAGAAACAAACTATTTAATTGTTGAAAATAAAGGAAATTTCAACTTTGAAAGATTCTGGAAAATGTCCCGTGAAAAGTTCGAAGAAAAATAACCAGTTTTATTAAATTTGTCATGTGAAATGAAGCATTTTTTTTAAAAATGAAGAAAATAAAAGAAAAAAACCTTGTCTGTTGTTCAATGTTCAATAAAGAAGTAAAAGCCTAAATACACACAAAAGCCAACTTTCTGTTGTAACAATATAAGAATATTAACCCGCATTAAAAGGAGGAAAGATATTGCGTAGCTGTTCACCATTTTTAGAAAGCTAGGAAAAACTTGGACGTCAAGTAGAGTGGAAGATCAATTTATTCGGCAAAAACAAAATGTAAATTCCCATTCAGTATCAATAAAACTGGAAAAACAAGAAAATTATGTAGAAATATTAACCATCCTTTCGAAAAATATAGTTTATTATTTCGGGTAGGTTCAAGGACCGTCGTCTTTATTAATAGACTGAAAAAGCCAACTCATCTAAATAGATAAAAGTAAGAAAGAACCTGTATCCGTCCAAAATGTGAATTCAATCTCGGCGAATTAGGAAGAACCTTGTAAACCTTTAAGTTACTGCGATTAAAAATCAAATAAATAACTCATTGAAGACATTACGTTTTTAATATCTGAAAAAAAGAATTTGGTAAATTAACGTTAAAGAAGAAAAATTAAACAACCTCGGACGTTGTTCATTGTTTTTCTTTTTCTAGCAGTGAACCTAAACAAGGCAAATATGATCTTAGGGCACAATGATGTTTAAATTTAATTTTGACAAGTGAAATGTCTATTGATACACATAGGTCTAAATAATGAATATAATTTTTTTGTAAATAAAAATTCTCTCCCGGGTTTCGAGCAATCCCAGAAAGAAAATAGAAATATTACAGCACCTGCTATTCTGCCAATTGCTCAACATTTTTCATATTACAACGTTCGAAATTATTTTGGAACGAATTCATCAAAAGAGAACAAACATGTGGCCGAAAAAAGAAAAGAAAAAAAAAAGTCAAAACAGAAAGAATAAAAGAATCAAAAGGATAAAAAGAATAAATAAATATAAAAGAGAAAGCTTAAAAAATAAAATAAACAAGGTAAAAAAGCAGCTAAACTTTAAGGAATACAATCAAACCATAAGAAATAAAAAAAAAGGAAAAAAGAAAGGCGAAGAAATAAATAGTGGCAAAGAAGAAATCCTAAAGAAAAAATTTTCTAAAAAGTTTGACGAAAGGAAAAAATAAAGAAAAGATTTGAAAAAAATTTTTGAAGGCATAGAAATAACAAAAAAAAAAAAAGAACCAATTAAATAAAGTAAAAAGAATTGTTAATAAATCAATGGAAAAAAATTAAAAAAACTTTTTTAATGAAAAGGGACAAAAATTTGATAGATAGATAAGATAAAAGAGAGAAATAAATGAATGAATGAAAGAGAGAGAGAGCGCGAGATATGGAGAGAATAAAATGATGATAAACAGTTCAGGGAGAGAAAAGAGAAAAAAAGCACTAAAAAGATAGATAGATATAAAACAAAATTAAAATAGGAATAGGATGTAACTGATAGATAAATGAATAGATAGATATTATTAGAGATTGTATCAAGTATATATATATATATATATATATATATATATATATATATAGAGAGAGAGAGATAAATGAATGGGTAGATAGATGAATAATTGGCTATCACCCCGCGTCTCATCTGCAGTCTTTGAATAATAATGCCGTCTATAAACTGTATTTTCTACAACAAATTGTTTTGTTGCTCCAAAATTTATTCTTTGTTTTTAAGTATAAAACATTAGAATAAACCTAAAAAGCTTTTCAAAACAAAACAAATTCTGAGTAGTACATGAATAAATATAAATATCGAAATAATCAATTTTAGAAAAAGAAGACAAAAGAAAAATGATGGTATATATTATGATTTAAGACTACAAAACACTCGGAACATTATAAAACTTCATTACATCTTTAAGTCAAAAACACACACATTCACAAGAAACTTTTTACAAAGTTTAAAAAATTTAACTCTCATGAGACCAAGTGCCGGAAAATGAATAATTAAAAGAAAGAAAGAAAAGAAAGAAAAGAAAGAAAAGAAGAAGAAAAGAAGCGATAACGCTACCAGGCACGTCGTCTTCAATAGAAAGAAAGAAGAAAAAAAATTAC
>CAHIKZ030004496.1:0-31619 GCA_903632075.3 Acanthosepion pharaonis | reverse complement strand
CTCTCTTCCATTCTCGGTTTGTTCATATCTATCTATCTATCTATCTATCTATCTATCTATCTATCTATCTATCTATCTATCTATCTATCTCATACGTTGGCTTTGTGCCAACACTGAATTGAGCTTTGTAAATAATTGCATAAAGAAAACTTTGACCTGACGAGCGCCACTTTACTGTAAAATCAATGATTCTCCGTACAGTGTTTGGTAGATGAAAAATAGATGAAGATTTCGTTCAGGAGATTCTGGAGCAGCTGCTCGGGTGCGTGTTCACGATCCAAAATTTTCATTTAATGGATGTTGTTACATAATTACTTGCTGGGTCAATCGATATTTTAAATTTCTTGGCATTGAAATCCCTGGTAAAATTTGGCTTCGCGCCTCTACAAATATTACAATTAAAACATTGCTCTGCACTACGCATTTCGACCAGAAATCGGAATTTTGTAAAAATAGGGACTTTTCATTGTCGTTCTTAAAAAGTATACATGTGTTAAACTACGATGAAGTTAAATAAGGCAGAGAACGAAAGGAAAACTAAGAAACTGAATGGAAATAATATTTCGATACAAGGATTTCTGCAGAAAAGTCATACAGGAAACAAAGCAAAGTCTATTACATTTCTTTATAATTATATCAACTTTTGAAAAGCTTTTTTTTGTAATATTCAAACGGAAGTTAGGTTTGGTTTTGTTTTACGGCATATCAACCTTTTTTTTCCAGGTAATATTTTTGTTTTGTCAAAAATCTATTTCTGTTAATATTTTTTTCCTCAAAAACTTATAGCTGGTAATATTATTCTTTCAAAAACGTACAGCTGGCAACATTATTTTTTCCAAAACGTATTATCAGAGGCCTTGCTGTTGGACGTAGTTTATCGTCTTACCCTGGACGCGGATGTAGTTTATCGTCATACCCATGACCCGGATGTAGTTTATCGTCATGTCCAGGACGCGGATGTAGTCTGGATGTTAACTATTTGCCCATAGCTGGGACCCTTTCTATTTACACATGGGACCTCGTGTTCAATTCTTGCTATATTCGAATCAAATGGTCATTTAGTGAAATGTTTGACTTTACCAAGAAGCCTCTCCATTTTCAAAGACCACCTATCTGTGGTAGGGGTGGAGTCAAATCGTACGTATCATCGTTCCGTCCCTAACAATTGAGAATGGCGACTTGTGTTTCAGTAAAGAAAGGAAATAAGTACAAAACAAAATATATTTCCTTGCTTTTTGTCTTCTATCAACCATAAATGATAAAAACCTCAACATTTACCAAGAAAAACTAATAACTACACTTCCTATGTTGGTTTAAGACGATTTTTATAAAAATTACAGCTAACGAAACTAACCTGAAAATTAATCTCAAAGTTAAAAATTCAGTTAGAAAATATATTAATAAATAAGACAAAAATACAAAAACAAAAGCCAACACAGCATTGTGGATAAAAGCGATTTTATTACAAGAATTTATAAACTGCATTGGTGTTCTGAAGTTTAGATTTAATAGGCGTATTACTATTAGTAATTATGAGATTGACAGGTTTTAATTTTCAGTAGTATATAGTAAATATTATATAGTATATAGTAAATATTATATAGTATATAGTAAATATTATATAGTATATAGTAAATATTAAACATTAGCTGGTGTCTGAGGGTGAAAAGCATCGTTATCTGATTTGTCACATAGCGTATTTGTTTTGTTTGTAATTTTCGTGAATTTGGTTGCAGTAAAAGATTTTAATGTTTTGTTGTGCTGTATTTTAAAATGTAAGTAGCGTTTAATTTCTATAGGAATAATCTTACTTGGTTATCGATAATGTAGCTGCGTACATTGGTGTTAAATAATTTTTATTTTACATTGGTGTTAAATAATTTTTATTTTACATGATTAGTTAAGAAATATTTTTCGGAAAGAGGAGTTCAGGTGTTTCCGATTTAGAAAGTTTGTTTTTATCATTGCTATCTTTTATTCTCGTGAGAATTCACTTTTATAATTAAGTCAGGATTTCTTGTTAGTAGAAGAAAAACATTGACAAGGACTCCTTCCTTTTGAATTTTGATTCGAAAGTTTTAATGTATAATATTCGAATCATATTAAATGGTAAATATGATTTATTAACGAATTCACTACATTTCCTATAAAAAGTTCAAATTTAAAATAAAGATTGTCTTAAATAATTTTTGTCATTGGGCTAGGGACTTACTGATGAAGGGCGATAAATACAAGGAGGTGTTGAAACGTCTTTGAGTAAACCAAGAAAGACTAAAATATACTCAGAAAAGAATTTTGGTGTTTGATTATTTGTTTATATTTTGAGAAATAAACCAGGATAGGAGTTTTCAGTGCCCTTACATAGGTAGATATTTATGTAGATATTTATGTAGATATAGAATGCGATACTGATACAAAGCTGCCAGTCAACGTAGTTCATATTTAGGAGAGATAAAATGAATCGCTTGCGAAGTTTAGATAAATATCTTCAGTAGATATAGAAAGAGATAGGAAAAAGGTGGTGATAAAATGTTGTTAAACTGAAGAGAGATAAAAGTGATGGCATCAAACAAAATGAGAAGCTCCATACTGACGCAACCGAAAGTTCGTGTGGAGACAATTATTTAATTTTTTGAAATTAACCACGACATCGAATCTAAACCCGGAAACATTAAACAGGACACTTTGTTTTTAAACTCATTATTTTGTTGACACGCTAACTACAGAAACACATTATGTGACAATTTGCGTGTGTGCATCCATTTTGGATTGACATTGAAATAACAAATGCTTATGAGCTGAGGTCACGCCCGAAACTATTTCAGAATTAGATCATTCATAATTTTAAGTGTAGTCGACGTCAGAACATTTTCCAATCCTTAGCTTTCAATACACACCCACGGCTTACGGCCATATCACGCTGAAACACCGGTTACCATACGGTCACCGAAGTTAAGAAACGTTGAATATGGTCAGTACCTAGATGGGGGACTGCTTGGAAATACCAGGTGTTGTAAGCTGGGATGTGCGGGTGGTACAGTCGAATTGAAAATTGGAAAGCAGAGTTCCAGTACCAGTCCGATTATTTAATTAAATTCACTTACTCGCAAATACCATTGGGAAAGGTGTTAATAAACCTTTTCTCGCCCCCAGCTATGGGCTAATTAGTAGAACTTGCATCAGTACATCATTATTATCTCCAAAAAGTTCTTATAAGATAAAAGTATTTTCTAGCTTTGAATAAACTGCAAAGGGTTGGTTTGTTTTGTTTTGTTTTATGGCATATAATCCTCACTGGGTTACTTAATGCCGACAAAATTTATATTGCTGGTAATATATTTTTCTTCAAAGATCTATTCCTGGGAATATTTTGATGGAATCTATAGCTGGTCATATTTTTTTTCAAAGAATGTATAACTGTTTGTATTGCTGGTATTTTTTAAAAGTATTGCTGATAATAAATTTTCCTTCAAAAATTATTGCTGGTAATAATGTTTTATTACAAAGTATTTCTCGTATTAAAACCTATTTTTACACAACTAATTGCCCATAATATTTGCTGGGACCCTAAAAGGTTCTACCACCCCGGGTCAGGGTGGACCTGGGAACACCAGCAATTAAGAGGTAGTTCCATGCTCCTCAAAACCTCCTGATGAGAGGACTTGCTGTTGGACATATTTTATCGTCTTACCCAGGACGCGAATGTAGTTTATTGTCATACCCAGGACGCTGCAAAGGGTTGATAAGCGAATATTTAGGCATCATATTTTTATTCAAACATGTTTCATTGAATAATATAGACATATTGTGTATATTCATTTTTTTATTTAACTGATCATTTCCAGTTGTCTAATCAGTTTCTTGATGTTAAGATGAAATTCATCAAGGACCTGTACCCATGAGATTCCCTTCTATGGCCATCAAAATAACATCTGTGTACAAATTCTTCGGCTATTTTCTCAACAGAAAATGATCTTGTAAAGAAGAAAGATGTAGAAAGTGCCATGAAGATTTGTAGATCTAAAAGGTTAGAAAATATTTTAGGTAGGATAATGAATGTTTTCTTTAGCTTGTAATAAGTTCTATGACTTAGAAAAGGCCTTTGATACCTACCATTCGAAGAATTGCTCTATGGAAAGTTCTTCCTCATCATGGATGTCCCGACCAATTTATATCTCTGGTTCAATCAATGCATGACAATATATCTAGGCGTAGAGTCCACTAAAACATGTGTGGTAAGCTATAATTAGCTAGAAGTATTCATCTGGGAAAACAAATTTTCTTCCGGACAACTGCCAGCGTGAAACAGGGATGCGTACTTTCACCCATATTGTTCAACCTATTTCTAGAGAGAATCATGCAAAAAACTTGAACGATTATGATCCTTCAATCTCTATCGATCGCAGACGATATTGACCTCATAGAAGATAGTAACAGTGAGTTCCAGGACTTGACCAACAAACTTTTTGAAAGAGCAGAAGCATATGGAATACAGGTCAACTACGAGAAATTCAAAGTAATGGTGAATAGCAGCCCAAGCAGTAACACCTATGTGAACATTACCACAAACGGGGATTCATTGGAGGAAGTGTCCAGTTTTAAATATTTAGGAGCAATCTTGTCTAAAAATGGTACCTGCAACTCGGAATCGCACACGGATTGCCAAATTGACAAGAATATGGAGGAGCAAAATCAGATTCCAAACGAAGTACAGAGTGTACAAATTGCTGGTAGTCTCCATCCTCCTATATGGATATGAAACGTGGACACTATTGGCATAAACAGAGAGAACGATCCAAGCGTTTGAGAACAAATGCAGAAGAAAATTCGTTGGCATCTTCTATTGGGAACATAAATCCAATGAGTTTGTTCAGAAAAAGCTGAAAGTATCGTGAGCGATCAGGAACCTAATTTCGACAATGTCAAACGGAGAAAAATGGGTGTGGTTTGGACACATTACAAGGCACGGTAGCCTATATAAGACCATCATGCAAGGCGCCGTTGAAGCGGGGCGTAGGATACGACGCCAACGTAAAAACTGGTTGAATAATGTCAGACGATGAACAGATATGATTATATCAGTATTACAACTGGCTGTCGTTGATAGACCGTTGTGGAGGAGGTTTAGTGTGACTTCTATATTTGGATCCACTCACTACGATTTAAAAAGTTATGGGGATGATAGTCCACTATTATTTCTCTAGCAATTTAGTCTTCATTGACAAAGACTAGTTTAGCCACCTGTTGTATCGACAGCTATTTATATGGTGGAGATTTTCATACGAATGCAATATTCTCCCCCAATTTATTTTGACAATGCAAATTAATTAAACTGTTTTTTCTTGATTTTTTGATACGTCCGATACCAAAGGACTCACTCATTACACTAAATCCAAGTTGATCGTCTTCCACAGAGTTCCGTTCATTCTCTCCACTTGACCACTTCCCTGTGGTTGTACGCAGTAGATCTTCTAGTGGATAGTTCTTTCCGTTGAAAAAAATCTTAACCCTTCCGACATAAAACTAGGTTCTCTATCAGAGTGTATATAACATGGCATACCTAATATGTAAAATAATTTACTATAAAAGTCAATACAATTGTAGTGAGCAGTTCTCTACACGCAAAAACGAAAGGGAAACTACTATATTCATCAAAGATAGTCAATAATTATTTGTTTCCGATTTGAAGGAAGCGGTCCATTGAAATCTGTATTCAGTCTTTCGAAGGGTTGAATGGCTTAGATTCTTGGTTTTTCTACGGTACACACATTGTATTTTTCAGTGATTCTTTTTACTTCCTCTGTTGAGTAGGGCAAATTTCTCGACGTGATAAAATGCACCATTCTTGATTCTCCAAGATGACTGATTTTTATATAATTCCTTAAAGTCAATATTTTCCAAAGAAGCGCTATGTACTCTCATTAACGCAACTGGGTATGCGTTTCTGATGCCTGGTCGATATCTGATATGAGATTTGTAAGTGGAAAGCGATTAATTTTTCTCGTTTTTAGTCTACGTAGCTTATAAAAAATGTCGGATAGGGCTTTTTGGTCCGTGACAAGAATAAAATATTTACCTTTTAGTCAATGATATTCCCTGATTGCTTCGATGATCGCATTAGCGTCTTTCTCTACTGCTGAGTGATTTCGTTCAGAGGAATTTAGAGTTCTGGGCCAGAATGTAACAGGCCTGCCCCCTTGATTTAGCGTCGCAGCTAAGCTGACGTAGCTAGCATCAGTTTCAATTTCAAGGAGTTTTTCCTCGTTCAGAGTGTGTACTACAGCTCTTTATAATTCCCTTTTCAAATATTCAAAGGAATCTTTTATTTTGGCAGGTAAGTGTAATAGATTGTTGTTATTTAGCACGTGGATTTTTAGAGAATATTTTAGGATCCAACGACTGTAGTAAGCAAACATTCTGACGATTCTCTTCTGATCTTTTATATTTACCTGGAAAGGGAGTTTCCGAACAGATTTTATACTTTCAGGGTCTGGTCTAACGCCCCCCTTTATTTACTTCATATTCCAGAAGTTTTAGTTTCATTACTCTGTAGACACATTTATTCTCATTTAAGGTGAGGCCGTACTTTTCAATCAGTTCTTTGAATCTTGCCAAATTAGTGCCATGTTCTCTTTAATTAATACCACAAATGATCACGTCATCTATAAGCGAATGTCCCATTTCAGCCTTCGTTTTCGATTATTTCATTCAAAATTCTTTGAAACGCAGCCACTTCATTTGTGATCCTTTTGAAATTATACAATTTACCACCGACTTCAAAATCCGTGTAATGCCGGTCTACTTTACTTAGGGAAACTTTCAATATCTGTCTATATTTCTAAGATGAGGTATTATGTACATTTTTACATTATTCGGACTATTGTCCTCATCTTTGTCGCCATATTTATTACAACGTTTCGGCCGTTGTACGTTACGGCCTTCTTCAGGTGGTTGGAATGTCGAACTGAACCCTTTATTTCGCTCTCTGGGGTAGACTGTTCTAGTTCCACGTGCCATGTTTAATGGATGTCAGTTATCAGTTATCTCCTGTTAATTTTCCCTCTGAAAGTTCTCCACTGCCTTAGCCGGGTATTGAACTCACACTCTTTGAGTTCTGTCACTGGATCTAACCAACACCTTTATCCACTGTGCCATGTGTCCTTGATAATTTGTGAATCCTCTATGACGAACCCTTTTTTTGTTTCTCGTCCCTAGTTACCACTACTTGCGCTCTCCACGGACATCTGCTGGGCTCAATGATCTTTGACTTCAACAGGCTTTTTATTTCCTTCCTCATAAATGCCACTTCTTCTCTAAAGAATCTTCGGGATTTCGCAGATATTGCTCTACGTTTAAGCGACAGATTTTCAAACTGAGGAGGAGATTAAATCCTCATGGACACAGCTTAGGACACAAAGTTTAAAATAGATAAGGTTTGCTGTCGTCCGTTTATAAACTATTTATCAGTGGTCTAACTTGATAAAGCCATAACTAATTTATCGATATCTTTAACTAATTTTCGAAATTTTTTTTTTTTCGCTCCCGAGGCATTTTATCGTGACTTTCAAAACTCCCAGTAGTTACCGTGGCTATGACGGTAAATGCAGCAAAAAACTTAGCATTCAAATGACAGGCTTTAGAGAAAAAAAACCTTTATTCTAGCAATTGTAGCATCACCTTCTTTGAGTTGGACACACAATTCAATTATGCTTAGGGCCTCCTCAGTAAAAGCACCTTTCTTTTAAAAAGGATTTGCTACCAGCGGATGTCAAACTCTTCGACTTTTAGATTTTCCTGTTTCTAACAGGTTAAGGCATTAGTCCGGGCTTCCGATACTTGATTTCTTGTTTGGGTGGGTAGCAGTAGAATGGGCTTTCATAATTTAGGATAACCGTTTCCACATTTCACGCTTGATTTCCAGCTGCTGTGAGGGTGAGCGTTTTGTTTTCAAGAAGTCTCTGCCGAATAGGATGTGCGGGTAACCCAGAAATAAAGGCATCTCTAATAACATCCTCTTTGTCAATTTGTTCGGTAACATCTTTATAGAATTTATAGTCCTTCACCAGAACGTGCAATGCTTGAAGATATTTATCCAACCTGTTTTTGTTCTGGTTGCAAGTACATGACTGGCGTAGATCTCCCTTTTATTTTGGACGAAATTTCTCTTTCGAATGTTAACTTTTTCTAAGTCTGTACATGAACTGAACAGTTTGTATACATACAAGTCATTTATAAGAATATCCAAATTTTCATGTTTGAGGAAGTTTAAAAATGTTCGGTACCAATGATTCCATATTTTCTCTGTCTTATTATCTACATTCAGAAGTTTAAGTTTTAGTACGCTCTCTATAGGCGGGACGGTGGAGTAATGGATAGCGGATTGAGAAATTGGAGAGCCGAGTTCGAATTCCAGTCAAATCCATTACATTCACTTATATGCTAATACTTTTGGGAAAGTTATCAATCCTCTTCTACTTCCCCAGCTATGGGTAAATAGCAGGACAGACCGGGTTCTATAGCCTTGGATGGCAACTGGTCTACAGCAGAAATAAATGGCAACCTACTGCGGAAGAAAAATTTACCTCGTCAGTTATGTATCGAAATGATACATCATCGCCTAAGCGTGCATCACGCGTGGCACATAACTGACCTTCTCTATGTTGATATCCGAAGCAATATATATATATATATATATATATATATATATATATATATATATATATATATATATATATTAAAGAATAAATGTGATAAGATATAATTAGCATTCCACTCTTATTTTTCTAGTAATTTACTCTTGAATATCAAGGACTGGTTTAGCCACAATCTGTATCGGCTGCTATTTATAAGGTAGAGATTTGCATATGAATGCAACAACACGCTTTCAGAAGGATTTCCAATCACATTGCGGACTAAAAGAAGGAGACTTCGTCAGAACATAAGCAATCATTGTCTCTCTATTGTTTAGTGTCTGTGAATTACCAGACCTTTTTGGGAAAAAAATAATGGAGATTTTATCTCGTTGCTTTCTCTATGTTTGGGAAGTCTAAGTTTTTTCTGAGGTTGATGGCCATCGAAGACTATTGAAATAAAATATTATTAAAGCATGACAACGACTAGTGAAGCCTCACGAAGTTTTACTTTTGTCATTTATTTCTCTAAAAGTTAAATTGCATTGATTAGCTGCTTACTTTTGGTAATTAAGAACGAAAGCAAAAACACTTCTTTCAATAAAATATTTTATAAGTTTCCGCTTCAAATACAAAAGAAAGTAAAGAAGAAAAATGCTTTTTCATTTACATGTTATCTACTTTTGAAATGGCTTTGTGCGTGATAATGGGCATTATTTGGCGGCATCAGTGACATTCCCTTGTGTACCTTACTCATTTAATCTGTTTACAAGTTATATTAACAAAAACGATATAATGATTTCTCTTTAAATTTCAAGTTCTAAACTTCAAACTGTCTTTAATAATAGTATAGTTGCAATTTCGTTGCTGTTATCTCTCTCTCTCCCCTCTCTCTCTCTCTATATATATATATATATATATATATATATATATATATATATAGAGAGAGAGAGAGAGAGAGAGATGAAAAGACTGAGATAGAGAGATGGATAGATAGAGAGATAGATATGGAAAGACTGAGAGATAGAGAGATAGATAGAGAGAAAGATAGGTATGAACAGAACTAAATAGATTAGCGTGTGCTAACTTGTCACATATTAACATGAAAACAGGCAAGATGACGTCAATCAATGAAATTAACGATAGTAAAAATGCAGGGACGAAAGGAGTAATGCCTTTACTCGAAAATTAATTACAAAAATAATGCCTACGACTAAAATTGTAAACTTCAGTTAATTGCTTCTAACTGAACAAGCTTAGGTCTAGAAAATGCTAACATTAATAGCGAATAAAAACAAATATATTTACATTTTCCACTTGACGATATTTTGTTTATTTCCTTGTAAAATGATTCATTAAATCATATCTTTTAAGACATTTACTTAACTGAAGTCCGGACTGCTTTATTGATCTGTTAATTATCAACATTGCAGATTTAAACCTCGTTCAATATTCTGGGTGTTATGAAACGTAAAGTTATTGATTGGCTCATTATCTGAACAGCGGCTGGTTTAACTAACCCAGTTTAGTTATTGATTAGTAGAGAAATGATCGATCAGTTATGTGTTTGACCAATCATTAGCACGGTTTTTAATTACTCTTAGATTACTTTGACCAGGAAAATGGCAATTTTAAATATATTTCATATTGGTCAATTTTTCAGTATGATATTATGTGACCGTATTCCTATCTATCTATCTATCTATCTATCTATCTATCTATCTATCTATCTATCTATCTATCTATCTATCTATCTAAAATATGTTCATATTATCTATCTATCATATATCTATCCATCTATCTATCTATCTATCTATCTATCTAATATGTTCATATCTATCTATCTATCTATCTATCTATCTATCTATCTATCTATCTATCTATCTAATATGTTCATATCTATCTATCTATCTATCTATCTATCTATCTATCTATCTATCTATCTATCTATTAATATTCATATCTATCTATCTATCTATCTATCTATCTATCTATCTATCTATCTATCTATCTATCTGTTTGTTTAATCAGTGAGAAAAATGAAACATTTGCTAACAGTGTCAATTCTAGACGTTCGAATCCAGGTCAATAAAGATGAAAACTTCATTGTTGGAACAAGTCTTGCTATTTAAAAAAAAACATCGAAAAAACTTTCACCCCATTTGCGATAGTTTCTGTGAGATCAGAAATGAATTTTTCAAGTTTTTCATTTCTAATTATTATTAACTATGAAGTTTTATATATATCACATTTAACAATATAAAATTACATTTCTACCTTGCCACCAAAACAGACTAGTACTTAGACAAAGGTGATTTTGTCACAAGTAGCCGTGACGCAAACACGAACAATTTATTTACCTATGACGTAATAAAAGTGAAACATATACTTATAAGTCTATATAAACTTCAATCTCGTGTTTTATACATATTTCAATAAATTACTGTAATTCCCTATGTATAATACGCATTTCTTTTTTCTAAAAATGAGAAAAATTTGGGGGGTGTATTATGCACAGCTACAACAGAAAATCTTTAAAAAATTCTGTTTCATAGGACTACTCACCTCAAACATATGACAATTTGACACTGACATTCGGCGATTGGAACTCCATAAGGATGTCATATACAATCATATGTACCTAACAATACTTACAAATATAAAATAAAATAGGCATTATCATAAAACTAAATTAGAATAATATTATTCTATGTTTAAAACAATTTTTTTTGGGGGGAAAACTAGATACAGATCCGGTAGATTGCACATTATATCGAACAAAACCAGGTTAATGAGTTTGCGCAGTAGGCACAATATAGGTATTTCCGTTTCCTTTTAGAATAGTGATGACCGGAAATTTTGATAAATATCTTCAATTACAGCTTGAATAAGAGTAGGAAATGTTGGCCGTAATGAAATTGGAGATGTACAATTTATAGCTTTTGATTACCAAACAAGATCTGCGTATTATGCATGAGGAGAAGCATTTTCTCAAACCTTCAGCACAATCTTAGCGCTGCTTTTTATGGATGAAGGCGTATTATACATGGGGAATTACGGTATGAGTGGATGTAAAACTCTCACAATTAAGGCAGGCTCCAAAAGTCTCTTCTTATGCGTAAATAGGTTTATTAAACGAAAAGGATGTTTAATACAACAGATACATATGACAAAAATGAATAATTAATTCAATATGGTTTCCATTATTTTGATTACAGTCTCAACACAGCCTAAAAAAGACGAGCAATTCTTAAAAATTCCTTGGAAATCTTGACCCAATCCGCTTTGCTACAGGCCTTGCGGGTATGGGTTATGGTTAGGATTGGGAAGGGAAATCTTTTTGTTGACCTGATCCAAAATGACTCATGTGGAGTAGTTTAGCGGATTCATGTCTGACTTGGAGGTGGGCCAGAAATCTGTTGGCCAGTAATCAGCTGAGTTATATTTGTAGTATTTCTGCATCTTCCTGTCGATGTGAGTAGAAGCACCATCCAGGTTATATAAATAGTTGCTCTCTGGGTAGCCATGGCAAAACAATGAATCTTAGGACCTTTTGTAATACCAGCACCTAACTTTCTACAGCTTTAAAAAATGGTGGCATTTCTCCCGTCGAAAGACACGATACTCAAGTCCACGATCTGTGCTGCATGTTTGGCACTGAATCTGTGCTGGACATCAGGTGGTGACTCTGCGATGTGTTAATCGTTTTGGCGGTTCAAAATAGCGTCTACCTTGAAGAATATCGTTTTAAAGACTGGTTAACAGTGGAACCATAATTCTTTAGACATAGTTGCGCCTTCATACACATTTCCTGGTCTTCATAAACTGCATGAAAAAGTTTCTTAGCGTCCTGAAAAGAACTGCACTAAATAAACGAAACTAAAACACTTGAGTTGATTTCAAGAGTAACAACAGGGTAACTCGAAGACAATGACATAATCAAGATGTAGACATTCCACACGACTTCAAACAAAAGATTAGGAAGGAAAACCCCCATCAATACTGGAAAGAGTGATAATAGCGACTGCACTTGAGAAACCAATTTTCCTGAAAAATTGTTCTAAGAGAAAGATTTTATAAATTACTTCTACCAGCAGCACTGTCTGTTTGGTTAATGAATCCCATTTTTTTTTTAGAATGATAATGCTGATATTTGCCACTTCCGTAAAAGGAAAAATTCAAATTCATTGGCTGACAGAAATTGTCTGACAGCCATGACTGAGTTCTCCTGTTTGTGTGGCATGGTGCAGAGTCCCGTTGCCAGACATAAATCTTCCGGCAGCCACCCTCTTGATACAGGGCAGTACTAACTCCTCAAGGCACTTGATGTAGGTCTCTGTGTTGATTGATAGGCCCTATGGGAAGATGAATGGAGGCATAACGTCGCCATCTTTAGTGATCACTCAAACACTTTCGTAATCACCATTAGACTCATCCAACTCTTTTTAAATCCTTTTTCCTGTCATCAAAAAAAAACATTCAGAAACACTCAATGTTCGTTTGTCAAATAGTAGAGCATGCTATTTCCAAATTTCTGGCGGAGTAATTGAGTTTTGCTTTTTTCAAGAATGTTCAATTCGAAATTCTTTAAATGCCTGCAAAAACAAACAACGCACATGTCCCGTGGGTAAAAATTGGTTGAAACCAGAATGAGTTAAAATAAATAAATGTGAGTTTCTAAGTAATACCAAATACAGCAGAGGTGAGCAAAAACTTTAAAGAATTGATTTAAACTGATACGTAGACATCCGGAAGAGGCATGGCATAATAAACTAGAACGTCCCAGCCCGGCGGAAGAAATGAAGGGTTATTCGAAATTTCAATCAAAGAAGGCCGCAAAATGTATAGCAAAAAAACGTTGTAGAATATGACAACGAAGAATAGGACAACAGTTCGAAAAATGTAAATAGTGTAATTAATATTCACATATATTTTTCATAATAATACTAACCCTATAGTAATATTACAACTACTACTACTAAATAATAATTTATACATACTATTTTAATCTCTCTCTCTATTATATATATATATATATATATATATAGTATATATATACATAATAGTAGTACTTTTTTTACTCAGATCATTTC
Organism: Acanthosepion pharaonis; assembly: GCA_903632075.3. Lineage (NCBI taxonomy): Eukaryota > Metazoa > Mollusca > Cephalopoda > Sepiida > Sepiidae > Acanthosepion > Acanthosepion pharaonis. Next base: position 17,896 of record CAHIKZ030004496.1, on the reverse strand, counting down.
ATTTTCATTGGTGTGCAGTAATATAAATCCATTTTCGGGTCTATGATGAAATTTGTTTGGCCTTGGAAAATATTAATCATCCGTGACTGCATCAGATTTTTATCACACCCAGACACTATTGTTTTTTTGACATCGTTTAGTTGACCTACGGCCATTGTCTGTGATGGACATTGTTTGAAAGAAGCGTACGAAAATTGTAACATTGTACGAACACACTGGCAAGCTTTACCAGTAGACTAGACCCCGGAAATTCTCCTGATTTAAATCCAATCGAGAATCTGTGGTCAATTTCCAAGGAATGACTTCGTGGAATGTACATACGAAGTACTATTATGTGCAAAAAGATAAAATGTTTCATTGGAAAATACGAAAAAATTAAATAATAACGAAATTATTCGTTTTGTTTCAATTAATTTGCACAATGGCATTATATTAACATTTATATAGTTTTCTATGCCTTTGAATGCTCTCCATTCAAGGCAGTAATGCCACTAAAACACAAATCAATTAAAGGGTGTGGAGTTTAAGAACAGAAACATTAATAATTTGAAAGAGAAAAGAGTAATCAAGAGGACAGTACATTGTGATTGATACTGCTTTTAAATATTTGCAGATTAAAGTTGGCTGGAAAGCATGGAATATGAAGGAGAAGTGCGATAAAAAAACAGTTTGCATAGAAACTTATAGCTACATCTAGACAGTTCATCTATCAATTGATGAGATCTCGACGCCAGTCTAGTAGTGCGCTTGAATTCATGAAGTCCAGGTACCATAAATATAAGGTCATCCGAACAATTACCATGAAAATATCTTATAGTAAATACACAGAAAGGCAACCAAACGGCGGTGGGAAAGTGACTGAAGCCTAGCTGCCAGATCAGGACCAATAATATTGCTGATTCTTCTTTGGATCTTATCAAGGAGCTTTAGGGGGTAGCAGGGCACCAGACTCTATGTAACATCAACATTAAAAGTATGGACGTATTATACATATGTAAGATAGATTCTGGAGAGAAAAATTGTACCTCGCACAACACAGAGAACCGACTTGCCAGCTGATGTAGCAATGGATAAAATTTTAGTCTTTTTCCATTTCAGAAGGCGCAACGAGTCACTTTTCTGAGGTTAGCATCAGCCATGCTGATGGAAGGAAGCTTTGGGGTTTCTCAGATGATTAAAGGAGAGAAGTTTAGTTTTACATCTTAACAACGGACAATGTCCCTTTGACAACTGTTCGCCATTTTGATATTCTCAGACCTGCTATCGATAGGAGTAAATATATGCGTCTTCATATAGATATAAATTGAGAGCTGATGCCATGTGTAAATGTCATTAATCAAAAATAAAAAACAGAGTAGGAGCAAGGATGGAGCCCTGGGGATACCGCGTTTTCTGGGATATAGATCAGTGGCACACACAGGATAAATTTCATTTCGCGATTTGATAGGAAAGATATGATTATATTAAAAATATATATGCCAGGAGACACCTTAACTTGTGGAGAAGACATGAATGCCAGTACTCTCAATGGCTTTCAGATGTCCAAAGCTAGATAATTAAAAACTCTTTTCCGCACTTATCATCATGTAAATCAGTGGTTGACCTGGAGAAATGAAAGCTTGTCTGAGGAAAGTCCCTGTGATAAGAGATGCTGAACCAATTCCGCGGAAGTTTCCCAAAAAGAAGTCGAAGGTTAATAGTTTGAACAGTCTGATGGTTCACCAGAGTTCTTAAAAACTGGATCAACTATGATCTTCTATAGATCTACACTAGATATATCGATTCATACTGAAATTAAATATATATTATTAATATATATTTTATCCTTATAAAAATAAATTATTTCTCTGTTGATAAAATCCAAAATGAATCAGCTATATTGTTGTTCCTGATCTGGCAATTTTTCTTTAATTATTTTCAAATCGGTGTAAATCTTAAAAAAATGTACCTTTTATATAAATAATTTCATGGTAATTGTTCAAATTTTAACTCTTCCCAATGGTATCAAGGCTTTATGAATTTAAAAAGTACTAGATTGGCGCCAAGGTCTCATCAATTTACAATTGAAATATATGGATGTAACCGTAAGTTCTATGCTAAGAGATTCTTCTCTCGCACTTTTCTCTCATGGAACTCTCTTCCGGATTCTTGATTACAGTCATCTTGAATTTTACATATTTAAATGCAATGTCAATCGTTATCTACAGTCTTCATGATTACTCTTCTATTAAATATCACATCTTAATAATGTTTCTCTTTTTCTTATTCTTTCACCCTCAGTAAACCCTTGTGTCTTAGTAGCTTTACTACCTTGCATGGGTGATATGATTATATATATATATATATATATAATATATATATATATATATATAAGATAGATAGACAGATAGATATGTGTTTGTGTGTTTGTTTTTAACCGTAAAATCTCAACAATAGAATTAGTATTCCTTCAACATATTTATGTAAAAATTCCAAATTTATTTTGATTTCTGTAAAATGAATTTCATTCATTTTATAAAATCTGTTTTTGCATTCAGAATTATTTATAATAATCGTATGTTTTGATTTAAGATTCTAATTTACAACGAAAGCGGATGTGATATGTGGCACCTTGCATTATTAGAAATATTCATAGAAATATGATTTAATTTTTTCTTATTCGGTTTACTAAACAGGTTGTTAATTTTTTTTTTTTTTTAAACGGAAAATAATTGAGTTGAAAATAATTCACTAAGATTGTACTATAGACGATCCTAAGGAAAAGAAGAAGGGGGAAGAAAGGAAAAGAAATAAAAAAAAAATGGTCATTAACAAAAACACGAAAGAAAAAGATATCTTAGACGCATGACCCAATTTTTTAAAGACAATTGGAAGAATAGAAAGAGAAATAATAAGAAGAAAGAAAAGGAAAAAAGACATTTTCAAAACGGGCATTTTGGTGGAAGAATATCGGTCAAAGCACCTAGCCTACTTTTTTGCATGGAAAGACACCTTATCAATTTGGATAAAGAGAAATTTTGGGAACAATGAAACAATTTTAATCAGAGAAAAAGTGTCTTTTGGGTTGAGGGGAGGACCGGTGGAACGATATACAGACCTGTTAAGAATTAGAACCCCACGTTAATAAAGTAGAGACATTTTCAATGTAGATAATTAAGATTTTCGACTATCAGGAAAACAAAGAGGTAAAAAAGAGGGACAATTGCTTTTGGCTCACAGAGGGGCGCCAAGAAGGCGGAAAAGATCCTTTCTAAAGTCAAGACTAATTAGCGGCGGGCTGTTTGACAAAGTCCAGGTGAGAAAGCCAAGATTGTCATTTTTCGTACGTGCGAAAAAAAGGCAAAATTGGATTTTGTTTTTTAAAACAAGAACGATATAACCACGCCCGCAAACATTGCAGAGAAATGCCCAATCAGGATCTCATTAGTCGAAAACGGTCACGTGACTGCAGAAAAAAAAAGAAAGAAATGCTCAATCAATAACCCATTGGTCGAAAACGGTCACGTGACCTGCGGAAAAAAAAAGGAAAGAAATGCTCGATCAGGAACGATTGGTCGAAAAAGCGGTCACCTGACATACGAGAGACCGAAGAGAGATGGATATGCGCCTCCCACCAAAAGCACTATGAGGAAGTAGGGGTGAAAACAATAGCGATAATGAGAAGACAGAATTAATGCAGCTTTTGGAATTATCGAGAAAACCCTGACGCCGACAGACCCACCCCAGTTTGTTGCGGCGTCAATAAAAAAAGCAGGACCCCAGTCGACAAAATCAGTTCAGCCCCGGAGAGTTGGCAGCGGGCAGGGAAGAGATGAACGCTCGGACGACACTGATTTGCGGCAGAAGAATCGGCAGACAAGAAATCCTTCCACCCAAGTCGAAGACAGAAGAGAACTTCCCCGCGGCTAGAAGAGACCACCAGACGACAGAGAGTTGCGACTAAAAAAACAAGAAATCTTCCACCAAGTCGAAACAGGAAAACTTCCAGCCCAAGCCGACGAAGAAGAAGAAATACAACTCAAGTCGGAGAGAAAATCAACTGCGAATGATCGATAGAAATTAGCCCCAGTGTCGAACTGAACCACACCCGACATACATACATGATTCTAAAAGTAGGTAATTCGAAATTTTTAGGTTGTGTGATAGAAGCTTGGTGCCATAGTCCACAGAGCGGTCGGGAATTGAGAACAATTTTGTTTTTTTATGTAACGGACATTAAGATATAAAAGGTTGTTACCCTTTTTTTCATCAGCAATTTTGTCTCGTGTCGAGTTTTTTTCTTTTTATTTGTGTTTTGCCACCCCGTCGGACTCAACTTGTATCGGCCCAAATCCCTGCTGGTCCCGTCTGTCTAAGATCTAAACACAGCGTGGGTAGACAGACCGGAGATCGGTATAGTTGCTTTAGTGACCAGGTATTGGAAGCGAGTCAGGAAAGGCGAGGCTGGTGATCATCTGACCAAAGGGGTTGGAGCGGCACGCTTGGACCCAGGAGGAGCGACCAGGAGGAGGAGGAACGACGTCACCGTTGGCGCCGTAACCAAAGATCCGACACTGGGCCAGGTGTGTAACCGTCACAAGTGGTGCCGTGACCAGGATCAACCCTGAGACAACCACGTCACATATGGTGCCGTGGTGACCGAGGGATTTCAGCCCTGAGAAGACCACGATCGACCGCCGTTGCTGAAAATTCAGACAGAACTCAGAACGACCTGGGACCAAAGGAAAAGAAAGAACAGAATCGTCTGTAAGGTAGGGACACCTTGTTTTGTTTCCCAACCTCGATTGTTGCTATATAGACTGTCTTTCTCTGTAGACATGTCAGATTATGAGTCAGATAGAGCAGTGAAATTGAAGAAGAAGTAGGGCAGGGGTTGTCCAGTGGATCTAAGGAAGTTGTTGCGTGGACCGAGGGTCCCAGTATTTGATGGCAAAGGGAAGGAGTTTAAGAACTGGCTGGCAATCCTCGAGAAGAGCCGAACCATCTACGAACTCTCGGACCAAGAAAATTCTGTATTTGGCATACGATGCCACAAAGGGAAAAGCGTCTGAGTTCGTAAGGGGCTCGTGGGAGAACCAACCCCGCTTGGCTTAGGAAGAAATAAAAACTGCTGACCAAAGAATTCCGCCGACGAAGGTTTTGCCATAGAGGCCATGAGGGGCCCTTTAAACTGGACACAGCTACGGATGAAACCCCGGGAGAATTAGGGGGCCTGAGCGGGGAAGCTATCGTCATTGGCATTCCCGAAGTGGTCAGGGTTAATGCGGTTATGCAGGCTCAACTGGCGGACCTGTATGTAGAGGCGCTGAACGACGAGCGTGTTCGTCACGACGTATTGAAAGAAGGACCGCTCAGACTGTCGGCAGCGATAGAGCTGGCCAGGGAGAGCCAGGGGTGTGGGATAAAGTGAAGAGGTGTGGGAAGAAGCAGATACCAAGTCAAGAGGCTGGAAGAAGGGGGGTAGGCGGAAGAGCCCCCTGTGGAATCAGAGGGTTAAGGAAGAGGTGGATCGGGCAGAATTATGGGAGGAGGACCCCAATAGTAAGCATGGTCGACCAGGCATGGCTTTTATAAGCCCACGCCGGGTCGATACGGGCTGATGTCTGCTGGACCTGTGGGGTACGAGGACCACAGGGCGGCGGAATGTCCGACGAAGTGGGGTTGCCCCAGACTTCAATCAGGGACAGATGCACCAGGTGTGGTAAGAAAGGACACCTGGCCAAGTGGTGCGGGCTGAAGAAGGTGCCCCATAGCCGATATTAACAAAGAAGGCTGAACCCAAGAGACCGGCCCAGGGAAAAGTCAAGGGCCACCCCAGAATTAAGAGGGAGGTGGCCCAGTTAAAAGGAGAGAAATAAAAAACTTGACCAGTGGAAAATCGACACCGAGACCACCCCCCGAGGATAGACACAAGGCCAACCCAGTTAAAAAGAGAAAGAGCAAGATGTTGGACATGGGTCGGACGGGCCACTTTGCTGCAAGCTGTCCAACAAGAAGGTGCTGGTTTGCAGGAGGCCAGGACACCTGAAAAGAGACTGTATTCTTAGAAACGGGCCATGGGGAGACCGGGAGAGGTCCGGCTGGGGTGCCCAGGTGCAGGGGGCGCAGAACTCCACCTCATGGAAAAAATGAAGGACGACATTACCGGGAGCCTATGGCTGTTAACCCAAAGGTGGGGACCCAGGAAGAAGAAAGCTTGGGTGTTCTCTTCGCTAACGCAAGAGAGAAACTATCCTGTAGAGCAGAGATAGGTGGTAGAGAGATGAGGGTTTGGTGACACAGGAGCATCTGTGTCATTGATGAGAGAGGAAACATACAGGCGGGGTGAAACGGAAGAGAAGGTTATGGAAGTGGACATAGAGGTCACGCAAGCAGATGGAGCCCCCTGAGATAAAAGGGATGGAGGCTCCCTGTAAGGATTGGGAAAGTGAAAAGCACCCAAAATTTTTAATACGTAACCCCTCGACCTGTGTACGGAGGCAATCTTGGGAGAAGATTGGCCCGAGCCAGAGGGCCCAGATAGAGTTTAATCCTACTGTGTTGGTGGTGAACGGCGAGAGAACGCCATTGGGATGCCCACCAGAGGAAGAGATAACCATAGTGGTGGAGGAAGATGTAAGTTACCTCCTAGGACCGCAGTGTCGGGAAAAGGGTAGGGCTAATGTCAGAAAAAAGGTACGGAGAGGACCTCTGCAGTTGGTCCCTGTAGAAGCAAAGGGCCTAGAAGATAACGAGGTAACCCTATGCGAAACGGTAGGAGGCAGCCGAGTTGGTGCCCATAATGATGGTGAACCAGGCCCAAAAGACTATAAAGGTTAGGAGAGGGGAGAAGATAGGAGAGCACTTCACGAACTCTGAATCGGGTGATTCGAGGAGGAACGAAGGAAGCTAGCAGAGCAAACAAAAAGAATCTTAGTTGAGGATATATTAGCACCGATCAATTTAGAACCAGAGTGGGGGGGGTCTGTTAAGGAACAATCGAGATGTGGGGCCCAGTCAGACAAGGAGCTAGGTCAGACCCACACAGTCGAAAATGAAAATCGACACCGGAGACCACCCCCCAGAAATTAAAACCCTACCGAACACCTATACATAAAAGACCCCTTTGTAGAAGAGGCAGTAGAGGAAAATGTTGAGGATGATCGAAAGATCGATCTCCCTTGAGCTTCCTCAATAGTAATAGTGTAGGTAAGAAAGATGGCGGCCACCGTTTCTGTGTAGATTTTAGAAAGCTGAATTCTATATCGAAGCTGTTGGCGGTGCCATTGCCATTGATAGACGATTTTGGCATTATTAGGAAGGCAGTACTTTCTACGTTGGACTTTGAGGTCCGGGTATTGGCAGGTAGCCCTGATGAGGCTGACATGAGGAAGGCCGCATTCGCGTGCACCTGGGACTGTTTCAGAGAGTGATGCCATTCTGCCGAGCTAATGCCCCGGGAGTCTTCCAACAGCTAATGTCAATAGTGTTAGGAGGATACGAGAGCTTGCCATATGTATTTGACGATATCTGATATTTTTCGGAGACAGTGGAACAACACTTTTCATTTAGGACAGGTGTTGGGAAGGTTGGAGGAAACACGGATTAAAAATTGAAATTGTCAAAGGCGTCAGTTTCTGAGGGAAGAAACTAGGGTATTTAGGCTTCTGTCATAAACGGAGACGGTATTAACCCCGGACATGGATAAGGTAAAGGTCATATGGAAATGCCAGAGCCTAAGACAGTGAGGCAGGTGTAAGAGGTTTTATAGAGCTAGGGCTATTACCGGCTTCGTCCCGGCATTTTCAAGAATTGCCATACCGCTAGTGGCCCCGACGACGAAATACGCTAGGGTTCAAGTGGACAGAGGACTGTCAACGAGCATTTGATTCGCTAAAGGAACAGTTGACAACCGTTCCACTGCTGACGTATCCAGACCCTCAGCAAGCCCATGATATTATTATACACGGATGCCAGTGAGAGCAGTGTGTGTAGGAGCAGTACTTACCCAGCCGCCCTGATAAGGAAGGACCAGTGCCAGGTATACCAGAGGGAAGTACTGATATTTCCTCTCCCATAAGCTCTCAGAGACACAAATAGAGGTATTAGCAATAGAGAGGGGAAGCATATGCTATCATGTATGCTTCCAAAAACTGGACTACTATTAAATGGTGCGGTCTTCACTATAAAGACAGACCACAAGCCCTGCAGGCAGTACCTACAGGCGGAGGGACAAATAATAAGAAAATTCAACAGTGGGCACTTTGCTAAGTGGCTACCATGTAAGATAGAGTACTTGGCAGGAAAAAGAAAACACGCGCAGATTTACTCTCAAGAATACCGAAACAACTGGAAGAAAGATCTGTAAGGGTAGAACAGGGGAGTAGATGATAAAGCCTATAGAATAGGAGTAATTAACCCCATTAGCGCTAAAAGATCGCCCCTATATTAGAATCGGACGAAAGAGGGGACGCCCAGATAATAACCGATCCCTTACTGACAGAAGGAATTGAAAAGGAGCAAGCAGACAGTGAAATAGCTGCTCGGAGAGAAGGTGAAGGAGAGACCACCAAGTATGCCATAACAGAGGAAAAAGGCTGTATTATTCCTCAGGAAGGGATGAAGGAGTCAAACCCAAGTTGTATGTGCCCAAAAGTTTAAGACCAGAGATAATATGGAACAGTGCCACGAAAGGTTGGGGTCACATGGGAATTGATAGGACAAGGTGATCCTCATAGGAAGAAAGTACTTTTGGCCCAAACTGTACGGAGAAGTCACTAACTATGTTCGAAGTTGTGTAGTGTGCCAGTCGCAGAGCAGAAGGCAGGAAATGGCACCCTTGAGGAAACAGACGTACCAAACTTCCCCTTCGAGAAAGTGAGTATGGATGTATCAGGACCATATGGGGAAACTGCACAAGGAAACAACTATATAGTGAGTTTTGTCGATTGGCAACAAATTGGCCTGAAGCATTTGCAGTACCAGACAAGAAGGCCAGAACTGTGGCCGGGTTGATAATAAGCGAAATCTTCCCTAGGTATGGTGCCCTGTGCAATTGGTAACAGATAATGGCACGGAGAATGTGAACAGCATCATGAGGAGAGGTTTTGACAGGTTTGAATGTAGAGCACATAAAAACATCCCCTATATCACCCCCAGGGAAATGCTAGTGGAAAGGTTTCATAGAACCTTGGGAGATGTATTGGCCAAGTTGGTTTGAGAAAAACATTGAAATTGGGACTTGTATTTTGACGCAGGCTCTGGCGGCCGTGAGGTTTACGATAAACGAAACCTCCAGATTTTCCTTATTTTTTGTTGTTTGGCAGAGACGTGGTCCTGCCAGATAACCTAACAAGCCCCTGAAGAAGGTGGGAGAAGATCAATATCAACTATTGCTGAACAGCAACAAGAGACAGGCCCGTAGAGGCCAGAAGAAGAATAAAGAGGGCCCAGAAGAAAAGAAATGGGAGGGTGAATATGAAAGAAAGGTGGAATTGAAGGTTGAGACCCTGTTCACTATAAAATCCACCAGAGAAGGAAAACTAGACCAGAGATGGGGAACCGTACTACCGGATAGTGAGCAGACGGGGGCCCAGTATCATATGTAATATGGGATCAAGTGGCAGGACGAGCGAGGAGGGTTCATGCCAATGATCTGAAGAAGGCTGAAATAGCTAACCTGGAAATGAGCGAGCCGAGGCCTAAGAAGACAAGGAAAAGGAAGGTAACTCTGGTTGAACCGGAAGGAATGGAGACGGAGGAAGACTCCGAAGAAGATGAGGAGATAGGTCAACTTGACCAGATAAACGAAGCAGTCCGAGGACAGAGTTGGAACCCTCAGCGGGGAGAAGCGATGTTCAGTCGTCGACTGAGTCAGTGCAGAGAAGACCCCGAGATCGCCATCACACCCCCCATGTCCGAAGAAAAGGAAGAAAAGACGAAGAGGTCCAATCAAGCAGTCGAAGGCTCTCTAAAGGAGGCACCCTGAACAAGACGAAGGGTCCAGCGAGTGGGAGGAGGAGGATCAGATACCCCTTTCCCAGCTTAGGGAAAGGATAAGGAACAGGAGAAGTTTAGACATAGAGTCGAAAGGTATTGAGGACATTCAAGGCGAAGACTCTAAACAGAAAGAAGAATCAGGGGATGAAGAAGAGGGACAAAAAACCTCCTGGACGGGAGTTAAACACAGAAAGAAGGTTAGAGGTTGAACAGGAATCACCTCAGAAGATGAGATCAGGGAGGAGAAGAACCCCAAATCTCAGTAGAACAAAAGGGCTGTGCAGAATAGAAGCATTTAGTGTCGACAGATAACGACACTGGCTCATCCAAAATCCTATTGGCTGACTATGGTAGATGTGAGTGGAGGGATGGAGTCGCGGGCTGCACCTCACAAGGGACGGGAAAAGATCATTGGCATTGTTGATTGATCACCAGTGGTGTCATGAAGTACGACCTTTAGAGGAACGCCACGCACACCTGACCGGACCATTCTGTCTGCTAGGGGTTAGTTAGAGGAGGGAAGAGCCGAACTAAGAGAAAAGTTATGAAATGATTGAGTGATGAGTCGAGCGAGACTAAGTGATTGTGAAGAATAACAACAAGAGAATTTGTTACCTTTCAGGAATGATAGCAAGGTACAAGGTGGAAGCAGACTACATAGCATTAAATTCAGGAGAACGAAATTCATGTTGCTATCAGCTGAAGAAGCTAGAAGGTGTAGAGATGATACCCTGGGGACTTGTACCTCGTTGAGCCTATCTATAAAACTGGTAACCGCAGACTGTGCATATTGGAATTGTTTGAAGGAGAGGGAAGGAATCAAAAGAATCTGCCAAGTAGAGGTATTAACAAACTCGGCATTACCACAAGCTATCAGTGTTCCAGACGGGGTGTGGGCAGTAGCCACCCAGAAACATATCAGCCTGTCTAGGGTATGTGGGGAGAGTCCACAAGGACATTAAGAATAAGGCCACCGTTATCCCTGGTGTCGCTACCCATGGATGTTCGGCGGTTGGGGTGTCCATCTCCTTGCCCCCTATTACCAGATGGAAGAAAGGTATGAAGAAAAGATTCACTCATAGAGATGATTGGTAGAGGCTTAGTCAATTGTACAGAATTATGGGAGCCGATAGTAAATGAGATCTCTAATGTTACCTTAAATAAGATGCCAGTATTAATGAAGCCATGAAAGGATCGATATGGATCACTTATGGATAAGTTAAGGCGTTGGGGAGACGAAGGTGTAGCTAGAAGACGATGAGCAGATCGCGATAAGTTGGTCAATATAATGGGTACATTCCAAAGGCTTTAATAATGGGGGTGGGCTAATATGGAGATTAAGAGTAAGAAGATGAAGAACGACAGTCTATGAGCATGCAACTGAGAGGGAGGCTGAGCAGTGTTCTTACTCAGACAGGATCAATATGAAGAAATTGCTGGAAGACCAATGGAGGAGGGGTTACGTGGAGACCTCACCACGCGGGCGGGAAAACCTCCCATGGCAGAGGAAAACATTGGACCAAGAAGAATAAACCCTAGTAATGAACACATCTGCACCCCAGACACACGCACACATTTCATTGCATGTAGAACAGAAGAAAATGAAAAGAACATTTCATTGCATGTGTAGATCAAAAGAAAATGAAAGAACATTTCATTGCATGTAGAACAAAAAGAAGAAAAATGTAGAACAAAAGAAAATAGAAAAAGACATTACATTGCATGTAGAACAAAAAGAAATGAAAGAACATTTCATTGCATGCAGGGTGAAGAAAATGAAAACATTTCATTGCATGTGGGAACAGAAGAAAATGAAAAAGAACATTTCATTGCATGTAGAACAAAAGAAAATGAAAAGAACATTTCATTGTATGTAGAACAAAAAGAAAATGAAAAGAACATTTCATTGCATGTAGAACAAAAGAAAATGGAAAGAACATTACCCTGTATGTTAGAAAAGTAGAATAAATTGCATGAGACGAATGCATAGGTGCATGTTAAATGATGTAATGGGTTTTAGGTGTCATTTAGCGGGTAAATGAAAATCAGTTAAGGGAGGATTGTGGCACCTTGCATTATTAGAAATATTCATAGAAATATGATTTAATTTTTTCTTACTCAGTTTACTAAACAGGTTGTTAATTTTTTTTTTTTAAAACGGAAAATAACTGAGTTGAAAATAATTCACTAAGAATGTACTAGACGATCCTAAGGAAAGGGAAAAAGAAAGAAAGGAAAAAGAAGAAAGGAAGAAAAAAAAAGAAAGAAAAAGGAGACATGATGACCAAAACAGGGTGGAAAGATAGATGTTTGCGTCAGGTCAGAAAAAACAATTGAAGAATAATTTTTGTCTTAAGAAAGAAAGGGAAAAAGACATGATTGATGGAGATATCGGTCAAAGCACCTAGCCTACTTTTCATGGAAAGACACCTTATCAATTTGGATAAAAAGAAATTTTAAAACAATGAAAATGAATTTTAATCAGAGAAAAAGTGTCTTTGGGTTGAGGGGAGTGACTGGTGAAAAACGATATACGGATCCTGACCTGTTAAGAATTGGACACCCACGTTAATAAAGTAGAGATATTTCAATGTAGATAATTAAGATTTTCGACTATCAGGTAAAACAAAGAGGTAAAAAGAAGGGACAATTGTTTTTGGACCACGGAGGGCGCCAGAAGGCGGAAAAAGATCCTTTCTAAAAGTCAAGACTAATTAGCAGCGGGCTGTTTGACAAAGTCCAGGTGAGAGAGGGCAAGGATTGTCATTTTGCGTACGTGCAAAAAAGGTGCAAAATTGATTTTGTTTTTTAAACAAGAACGATGTAACCACGCCCGCCAACAAAGGGGAGAGGGTGTTCGATCAATAACGATTGGTCGAATACAATCACGTGACCTGCGGAAGAAGAAGGAAAGAAAACTCGATCAATAACTGTTGGTCGAGGCGGTCACGTGATCTGCGGAAAGAAGAGAAAGAAAGGTTCGATCAGGAACGATTGGTTGAGAGCGGTCACCTGACATGAGAGAGACTAAGAGAAATGGATATGCGCCGCCCCCAAGAGCACTGTGAGAAAAGTAGGGTGAAAAACAATAACGATAATGGAAAGTCAAAATTAATGCGGCTTTTGAAATTATCGAGAAAACCCTGACGCCGACAGACCCACCCCAGTTTGTTGCGGCGTCAATAAAAGCAGGACCCCAGTCGACAGAAATCAGTTGGAGTGGAAGTTGCAGCCGAGCCCCGACCAATAATTCAGGCAGGGATAGAGCGAACGGGCGGGCATCAAGAGACCACCCCCTTTGCGGGCAGAAGAATCCTCAAACAAGAAATCCTTCCAGCCAAGTCGAAAGATTGCCTGAAAACCTGAGTTGAAGAAGTCGATGAAGAAATCTTCCACCCAAGTTGAAACAAGAAATCTTCCACCAAGTTGAAACAGGAAAACTACCAGCCCAAGCAGACGAAGAAGAAGAAATACAACTCAAGTCGGAGAGAAGAATCAACTGCGAATGATCGATAGAAATTAGCCCCAGTGTCGAACTGAACCACACTCCGACATACATACATGATTCTAGAAAATAGGTAATTCGACATTTTTCTATTGTGTGATAGAAGCTTGGTGCCATAGTCCACAGAGCGGGTCGGGAAATGAGAACAATTTTGTTTTTATGTAACGGACTTTAAGATATAAAAGGTTGTTACCCTTTTTTCATCAGCAATTTTGTTTGGTGTCGTGAGTTTTTTTTTTATTTGTGTTTTGCCACCCCCCGTCGGACTCAACTTGTATCGGCCCCAATCCCTGCTGGTCCCGTCTGTCTAAGATCTAAACACAGCGTGGGTAGACAGACCGGAGATCGGTATAGTTGCTTTAGTGACCAGGTATTGGAAGCGAGTCGGAAAAGCGAGGCTGGTGATCATCTGACCAAAGGGTTGGAGCGGCACGCTTGGACCCAGGAGGAGCGACCAGGAGGAGCGACGTCACCGTTGGCGCCGTAACTAAAGGATCCGACCCTGGGCCAGGTGTGTAACCGTCACAGAAGACTAATACAGTACTTGATTTTGAAATTGATGTGGTATGGATTTTTGGCAATACAAAAGAAAAAAACAGAAAACTGAAAAGTGACTGAACCATTTCCTTTAATCACAAATTTTAAGAAAATTGCCTGAAAACAAAAAGCTAAAAAAAAACATTAAAAATAGCTGAGAATCTATTGAGAAGCTGTTTAAAAAATGTTTTGAAGATATTAAAATTTAATGTTTCTGAAATTTGTCAAAAACAATTTCCATTGTGTTTTCATATTCTATTTTAATTTTTTTTTTTTTTTTTTCTGTAAATTGAAGTCTGTTAGAAATTTAATAGGTCAACAGTAACTAAATGTCTTGAACCAATCTGCTGTATAAATTATGATAATACATGAGATGGAAGTTTATTGATGATTTTATAATATGGCTATAGCAAAATGTTTAATCTGAATTTGTGCAGCTGGTGGAGAAACTAATAAATAACTGGGTGATTGACCATTTGATTCCTTGCTACAGTTCAAGCTTTCTTGTTTGAATGCAAAATTGTAGGAGATACACAAAAAATTAGGCAATGAACCAGCTGGTCATATTTATTAGATCAACAATTAAAGTTGAATTTCTTTTTCTTCTTATTATTCCTCCTCCTATTTGATGATTGTTTATTTGAAGGGTTTTCATCTTACTTTCTCAGCTCTGTTCAGTTTGTTTTCTGTGATATTGATATGCCATTAAGGATTAGGTCATACAGTTTTTTTCTTTTCTATCCAAATATGCTGGTATATAAGATAAGACTTTCAATTCCCATCCACATGCATTTATATCTTCCTAATTTTTTGCTTTTTTTTCTGAAAGAAAAAAAGCTACCACCCAATTTCTTTTATTGTTAGTGAATGGCCGAGAGGTCATGTGTTCATTGAAATAAACTGCTAAAGGCTAAAAAATAAATTTTTCATATTCATGCATACCAATCCAAAATAAATGTGCAACCTGCATGTTTTTCTTTAATTTTTTACTCTTTTCCCACTATTTGGTATGTACAGCCTTTAATTAACAGTGCAGTACATTTGTATGTATGTATATATATGTGTGTATGTATGTATCACAACACAGGCAAATGGATAAATTGTCATCTAAATTACACAAAAATGAAAATAACACTGACATCTCATTTTAACAGATATATTTACCAAACTTACACAAAAATATCTTTAAAGGCTAAATTAAATCACTAATGGCTTTTAACAGCAGATGACTTTGAAATTCCTTCTCTCCTTGTTTAAGTTGGTGAATGCTGCCATTAATCTTTGCCTTTGGTTCATCTTTGGTGTTAAAAGGAATTTTGTTGGTCTCTCGTTCAACTGCACCCACACATAATAATCAATCAGTCTGGGGAGTCAGGTGGCCAGATGTAAGGGGTGATATGGTTAAAGAAATTGTCTGACAGCCATGACTGGATTCTCCTGTTTGTGTGGCATGGTGCAAAAGTCATGTTGCCAACAAGGGGAAAAAAATTCAAGGCACTTTGATGTAAATTGTGTTTAATCTGAGTCCCTGTGGGAAGATGAATGGATAATATCACCATCACTTGTGAATCATTTCAAACACCATGATGTTGACTGGATATATTCATCCAACTATTTCTTAATCCTTTGCTTGTCCTCAGATTGATGCCCAAACAATTTGAAAGGTTCATATTGAAACTTCCTAAAAAATTACCAAGCTGTACAGCATGCCATTTCCAAATTTCTGGTGCATTGAATTGTAACATGGTGCTCATTTTTCACATAGATGGTGCCCAACTGACCCTACTGTACTGTTGACAAAAAAAAACAACATGCATGTACAAAATTAGAAATATAAAAAGGTGACAATTTACCCATTGCATCCTGTATATGAATATTAGTTGTTAAAATGTACACTTTCTGATTATGAGACCTGGGTTAATACTTACATGGTCAATTTATAAAGAAGGTGATATTTTTTTTCATGTTATCAGTCTGGAGAAGTGATCCCAGCATGTGGCACTATTGTTTACCTAAAAATTACACCACGAGTTGACTCAAGTCTTGTGATGAAAATTGCCTTGACTGAACTATTCAGAAGCCATCAATAATTGTATTAGTAGAAAGTCACAGTCATTGTGGTGGGGTTTAAACACACTTGTCTTGTTTAAACAGTGATTGGCTGGATGTCCTTGAAGGCTGATGTTCTTGAAAATAAGTATGTGGCCACTTTATATATAATCAAAACAGGGCTGGTTATAATAATTTGTTTTAATTTTTTTCATGCTATATCGATGTAACTTGTAGCATTGGATGATAAACTTTTCAAATGTATTATTATTCATATTTATATTAATAATAAATATACATTTTTTTTTTTTTCCTCACAACTCAGGAATTGTGGTACTTGAGAAAAAAAAATGTATATTTATTGCATGATGCAATTAATCAGAAAGAATTATTGAGCAGTCCATTTATAAATAAATGGACTGCTCCATTATATTTATGCTAATAAATAATATATGAATTTGAGGTCAGAACAATCAGGTCTGAAGATTGCATTTAATCATGAAAAAAGACAGCCCGTGCAGGTTTGCTGCAATGTCCACTTTTTTATATTTATATATGTGCTCAATCCATGATATTGACACTTTAACCATAAATATAGCATAATTTAAAACTAATATATATTTTTTAAAAATATGATTCCATCGCACACACACACACACACACACACACACACATATATATATATATTATTTTTAATAATGATTCCATCGCACACACACACATATATATATAAATTATTTTTAATAATGATTCCATCCACACACACACACACACAATTTTATATATATATAATTACTTGATAGCTAAATATCATAGACATATATGCAAACAAATAGAAATATTAATATTTATAGTAATAAATATACATTAATCCATCTATACCAGAATTTATAGAACAGGGACTTCCAGCCCATGAGCTGCACCGTGGCCCACTTAATTTTTCTTTAAACCCACTGAACCCTAAAATCTTTAGATATATTTTCATTTACTTTAGTAACATAGAAAATTATTCTCCGATTTCTAAGTAAGTTCAATACATTGCACTTTTGATTAAAAAAAACAGAAATTTTTTTACACACCAGCCTTCAATGAGAGAAGAACCAAGCTTTTCCGTCCAATTATTTAGCTCTTATCTATAAAACTGTTATGTATGTTGGGTAGTACATACTGCTTGAACAATTCGTTTTGTGCATGAAAACATAAAACTACTGAAAAAAAATGAAATTTCCATTTAACTTTCTATTTAACTAATTCTTAGAAAAAAGATTTTTCTTTCTCAATTTTTCAGAAGTTTTTTTTTTATTTTGGGGTTTTTTTTTCGAACAACCCATTTTGGTTTAAAACCCCCCCTAAAAACGATTTTAAAAAAAAGGGAATTTCCCCTTTCCCAAACCCCCCCGGGGGTTTAAATAATTTTTCCCCTTCCTTTTTAAAAAATTTTCCCCCCCAAAAAAATTTTGTCCCAAAAAATTTTTTTTTAATTTAAAAATTGGGGTTTTAAAAAATTTTTTTTTAAAAAATTTTTTTAAGGGGGGGCCAAAAATTTTTTCCCAAATTTGGTTCCCCCCGGGGGAAAAAGGGGTTTGGTTTGGGTTTTGGAAAAAAAAATTTTTTAAAAGAAAAAAAGATGCAAAAAATTTTGGGTCCCAAAGGGTTTTTATTTTTCAAAATGTTTCAGAAAAACCCTTTTTCCCCCCCAAAAAAAAATGGGGTTTTTAAAAAAAATTTTCCTTTTTTAAAAAAAATTTAAAAATTTAAAAAACTAGGGCCCCTTTATTGGTTAAAAAAGGGGCCAAAAGAGGGAACTTCGGGGAAAGAATTAAACGG
>CAHIKZ030004495.1:0-28523 GCA_903632075.3 Acanthosepion pharaonis | reverse complement strand
ATATTGATCCTGCCAGAGAAGAATGGTGAGTGTGTGGAGAAGAAATGAATGTGTAGGTCGCTGCAAGCTCTCTGGTGATTGGAGTCTTGTTGGAGAAGGATGGAACTGCAATCGACGACTCATGCTGGTTGTGACCAATAAGTGATGTTGCACATATTAATCTGGCAGAGCTGTACTGAAAGGCAACAATTTGGGGCTCTAGTGGAGTGTTAAAAAGTTGCATATGGAGACTCACTCTTTATGCATATACTATTGGGTGTTGGATACCTTGACAGGCAAAGCCAGGGTGCACACCAAGGTAGGTAGTGAGATGCTGATCAGGAGAAGGTTGGACACCATCAAGAAACTGGTTGCTGAATATGATCTGTCTGTGGATGTAACATTGAACTGCAACCTTGCTAACAGATTGACCCAGGTGTTATAAAGATGATACCACCAATATGCACTGCTTCTTTGAAGGAGCTGAATGAGATAATGAAAATACACCATCACAGTGAGCATCCCAGTGTAAGAAGAATGTGTTATTTCATACAGTTGACCAATCCATCAGTGTCCACAAATAATTTAAGGGCTGTAGTCAAGGAACACCAAAGTGCCAGTCAATAGACCCCGCACCAGTAAAATGGTGAAAAGGGAAGCTGGGAGAAAGCAGCACTTGGAGCAAGCTGGGTATGGATATAACCCATTATGGCGACCAACATTTCCTCATGCTTATAGATTGCAAACCCACCAAATTTGCAGTCTGGCAACCATTGAAGTGACAGGACTCTTCAAGTGTCATCCACCAATTAGTCAGTGTTTTATGAACGAGGACCACCAGAGGAAATCTTTACTGACAATGTCACTGCCTTCTGCAGCAGATAGTTTGAGTGCTTCCTGGATGAATGGGAGATCCAGCTTTGAATGTGATACATACATATGCCAAGTGGCAATAGCATAGCAGAAAGGTGCCACCAAAGTGTAAAGAGGATCGTTGTCAGAAAGAGTGTACAGATATATCACAGTACCAAAGGATGACTTGTCTGCTACAAGTGCACCTGCCAATGTGATCTATAGCTACTGAGTATGAGTCAAAGGGATCAACGGCATATGTCTGCCTGATCGAAGAGAAGTGTGTGAACCACACGGTGGGGGACCTCATCTAGGTAAAGTCTCTCAATAGCTGATATACCATCAACTTAAAAAAAGGGTGTCACTGTCATCAGTGAACATTCTGTATTGGTCGGCAGAATCACGCATCATGAGAGGGATTTCCACTCTGCTCTCGAAACAAAATCCATTGTGAGTGATAGTGAGAATGAATTGCCTGACAGCGAGTTGCTGATTGAACCCATATCATATGAGATCGATGATTTACTTGAGAACTCAACTACCAACCTTGACAACTCTTCTGAGAGCTCCTCCAAGGAAGAAGTTCAAACAATCTCCCTTTGGAGGAGCACCCAAAACAAAAACTACATCCGAACTGTTATTTGTGTGATCATGAGAGCAGGGGGATTGTGGCAGACCTGGTGAACCAGAACTGTTGAATAGCGGAAATGATAAATCGGACTTACCTTATTCTTGACAAAAGAGATTTTGTCTTTGTCTGGCATGCAGGACTTCAATTTGAGAGAAAGCAAGTATATGCTGGAACTATAGTATTTAGGCATGTAGATCACGTGCATTCAGCATGCTTTGCAGTCTATAAAAGACAAGCTCAATAGAAAATAGAAGTCGGGGAGTGATTGTTTGGCAGTCAATATACCACTAGTGTTATGGTGTCTGCCAACAGAATATACCATGTGAGATAGTTCCAGTGGCAAGTACATTGCTCCATCAAAAGAGACCTTCCATCATTGTTGTATCACATGCCCCTATGTTGATTCTGATTACATAGATATTTCAATCTATAAATAGATATCTTAGTCATTTGTCATGCTGAAATCATTGACAAACTCAACATTTTTCTACTTTTCAGTCACACCTTAATTTTACTTGCCTTTCACACTTCATAATGTATAGACATATATACTGACACACAGTGTTTTTTTTTTGTTTTTTTTTCAATGAATATATAAAATAATGGAATGTTGATTGATTAAAGAACATCTATTATACCAGTGTATTTTATATTTCTGCATGAAGAGCATTTTGTATCTAAATTCATTAGCGAAATACAAAGGCTGGAATAAACATTATTTCAGTGTAATACTTAGTTGAAATTGAGGTTCACGAACTTTTGTTATATCCTAAATTGATTGCAAAGAACAAAATGAAAGTATAATATTCCTTAGATTTGTTTTATTTTTCAAGGAGCTTCTAAATTATAAGACAAACATTTGTAATGGAAGGAACATGATCCTGGAAGTTTCTATTTTGAATGTATCAAATTCTAATGAAAAAGTTGTGCTAATATTTAAATCATCATTCAGGATGAGACAAGTTAATTATGCCTACTTACATGTTAATCATATTCCAAAGAAAATTCTATTAATTTGGCTCCCCTCCCATACTGGTAAAACTTTGAGGGAAGTAATGTAAATTACATTGGGTAGAGATCTTTCAGAGAAGCCATGTAAAGGAATGTAAGTAAAGTGTTGTCAGACAAGAAGATTTATGTTACTTGGTCAATACAGAATGGATAATTATTTGAAAGTACTTTGTGCTTTGAGAGAGGTGGAGGATAAAGGTGAATATAATTGGAGTTTAGTGTATTTTTATAATTTGTAGCCAGGATAATGGCCTCTGCTGCATCAGTTATCATGAAATGGATAGCAAAGAATGCTGTTAATAAAATCTTTTTTTCGTCTTTCTATTATCACTAATTGCTTTTGTATAACCTTTTTACTTTTAAGTCATTGTAGATGAATATTGTGCTGGAGTAAAAGTGAGGTTAATTCAATTAAAATCAATTGAATAAATTTTATTAAAATTCTAAAAAATGTATGAATGTTTCTGTATCAGATAAATACATCTTTCTTGTCATTCCTAAAAATTTGATTTTCCAAAACAATTTTTTGATTAATAAAGTGTTTTAAAAGTAGCATATAAACAATGCTCCATTTTCTGTAGAATATATATATCTATCAAGAATAAGTATTTTCAAGTAAGAATTAAGCAAATTAAGACCCACCACCAAAATTTGGGAAATTCATCTCATTACCTTGAATTTTTTTATCGCCTTGAATCTCAAGAGGGTGGCATTGCAGTGTGTGGAATATATAAATAGCCATGAGAATTCCAGGAGCATTTATGGGTTTAAATCATTCTCTAGAACAATCATTTTTAGTAAAATCTGTAATGAATTGATATAAATATAATATAAATAAAATGATAGACTCCATTAACATATGGAATAGTTGAAAGTATCAGTATTTGGTTATAATAGAGTTCAGTACATATGTGTGGTGGTTGTTGTTTCTTCTCTGGATGGAACCTGAATTAATCAAAAATAATCTCTGAAGAAAATGATTTCCAATTTAAGCAAGCACAAAATTTGAAATTAATTTTTTTTTTTTTTTTTTTAATCTTTGGCTCTAATTCTGCTGGGACTGAATAAATTACAAAATTAAGGAAGAAAGAATCAGTCATTGCGATAAACTGCTAACAATTTTTTTTCTTAGAATTTTTTTTTTTTTAATATGTACATTGGTGTTTCTCAACTGATACTCCCTTGCACAACAAAATAATCTAAAAGTTGTTCTTTATCAGAATTAAAGTTATGTACCACCTCCTCTCTTACTCAGGAAGAAATACAAATGGGTGGCTATTGACACTAGATTGTTCTTTGCTTTAATCTTATTCTGTGAAATACACCTGAAGTATTCTTGAAATAAAGAGAAAAAAAAGCTGTTGCTGCCCAGAAATGTCTGTTTCAAGTTGCCAACTTCAAAAAGCAAAATTAACCAGACTGATGATAGCTTACCTGGATTAGGTCTTATGACAACTTTGCTAATAGATTAAAGTTTCTCACTTTGGTTGTTTAGTGGGTTTTTAGTGGATATTTAACTTCATTTAGTCTTCTATGCAAGCTCCAGGGCTATGGTATCACAGGACGAATGTTTGAATGAATGCAATCATTTCTTTCAAATCATGAAATGAAGGTTGTTTTGAATGGGCTCATATCCAGATCTTTTCACATAAATGTGGGTGTTCCTGGTCTTATGCTGTATCTGATCTTCAATGGTCTCACTGATGTCATCAGTTTCCAACTAGATACTTATGCAGATGATACTGCTGCCTCAATAGCAAATCTGTCAAAGCTAACAAAGTCAACCTGGCCTGCTCTTGAAAAATGAATTGGTTAACTGGGGCAGGAAATGGCTTGTAAATTTTAACACCTCCAAAACAAAACAAAACGGCTTTCATTTAACCAGCATAGAGAACCTTATCTGTCATCAGCATGACTGATACTAGACTCCTGGAGAGCAACACACTGCACCTTCTTGGTCTCATGTTTTCCAGTAACTTGAAGTGGAGCAATTACATTGAAACAATAGCTACATCTTTTGCAAGGAAAGTTGTGCCAAAAAATTTTTCTTGTCAGAATCCATCTTGCACATTTACAAATCTATTTATCAGTGCATTTAATAGTGTTGCCATATCTGGTCTGATGCTCCAGCCATTCTTCTTGAAGTTTTTGACAAAATCCAAGGATAGATCTGTAATGTAATATATCCTCACCTGGCATCTTGACTTCACTCACATTCTTGCTGAAAGAAAATTTTCAAGGCAACTGCTCTGATGAGCATTTCTTTTTTCTTTTTTTTTACCTAGTACCCTGACTACATTAATTTAGGCTTGCTACTAGATTGTCATCTAGGTCCCACTTATTTACTGTTGAACTAGCTAAATGCAACCACCACTTCTACTTCAAAAGTTTATTTTCTTGCACTTCCTGCCTGTGGAACTGCAGTTTACTTGCTTTCCTGATAACTACAATCTTCAAAAATTTAAATGCAACAGTAATAGCCATCTTCTGTCTTCTTGAATCCTGTTCATCTTTTGTACTTTCTTCAATTCTCCCTATACTCAGTCTTTTCTTTCAATTTCACTTCCTGTAAACACCTGTGTACTGGTGGCATTTCTGTCTTGCTTTGGGTGAAATGATTAAAAAAGTAAAGTACAGTGATCATCAAAAAATATTTGTAGAAGTTGGTGTGAAGAATGTAATCTTGGAAAAAATGTAGAATATGAGGAATATTGGCTAAAAAATGGAAACAACTTTATATAAACATCACAAAAAGGATTATGTATGTTGGATGAAGAATTATATGAAAACTGATTTTTAAGTAGTAATTTTTAGTGTAGTACTATATTCACTGGGCCTGATGGTTGGACGAGATAGATTGGGTCTTTTTTTAGAAATAATCAACCAACACTACTTGAGTGGGGATGAGTATTGAGTATTGTAGGTAGTTTAAATTATAGGTACCTTTTTAAAGAGTATACTCCTGCAAGGCAGTACTCCTTCATATTCTGTCAAACTGACTAAAAGTTTTCAAGGGCATCAAATTAATAGAATAGCACTCAGCCTTTTCAGTTATTAATCTAATAGAAGAAATGCAAATACTGATTTTTATAACAGTCTCGATACAATAATTGGTTTATAATATTTGTTCGTGATTAATTACTTATCAAATCAGCCCGCACGAAATTGAAGTGAAAAACTATCGTTGACCTGGCACAAATCTGATTTGCTGTTTTGGTAAAGTTTGGCACAAGGCTGAAGTCAGAACTTCTCTTTAGCAGGAAATCATGTGGCCTTTCTTCTGTCTTGTCTCTGACCCATCTCTCTCTCGAATTTGCTTTACACATTCGTATTTATGGACATTGCTAAATACTGGCATGGAGGTATGGCGAGGTAGGGACATTCCGGTGAATCCCCTCCAGTTTACGTCATAACTTTGGGGAATTCCCTCTTTCCCAATTCCTTCATCTCAATGTCTTTCACCAACCTTTTCAGTGAGTGTGGGTGACCTATCCATACCCCCGCTCCTGTCTCAAATCAACTTCACATCTGTGAAAATGAAATTTCCACTTTGCAGCTGTGTGTCAATCAACCATCAAGTCTGGGTCACTTTTCCATTGTTCAAACTGCTCAATATACAATTCAATCTGTTTTAATGTGGATCTAGTCTTCAATGTTTTCCAGGGGTTCTTTTGGTATTAAATCTTCTTGTTTCCATGTCTCTCAGCACATAACACTTTCTTATGTTTTAACAAGACCTCCTTCCATTTTACCACGTCAATGACAAATAGTATCACACCTAGATATTCATATTTAAATCCTAAAATTCTTAAATTATAATGTAAGAACATTATCATCTCTCCTGTTTCATCTTTCAGCCAATTTCTTTTAGTAAGTAAATGTTACCTCCAATAATAAATAACTGTTCACTTTCAACAGAAGTGGGAGATACTGATAGATATTTCCTAGCTAAAAGCGTCATGATGGGAAATGCATTTTTATTTGAATTCCACCACTGAAAATCATTATCATCACTTTTTATATTTTTTAATGCAATATACATGGTAATTGAAAAGTAACTCCCTATTTTATGTAATTTTTACCAGAGGAAACAAATGCCTACCACTACCCTGCATATGATCGTTTGAATTAAATGCTGATCAAAACTCCTTATACGGAATTTTATTTTAATAATTGAAAATTTTGATTTTTAAATAAAATTTTATATAAGATTCAAATTTTTTTTCTATTTTTTAAATGCAGACAATGTTTTTTTTCCTTTTTAGAAACTAATAAAAATTGTCTTAAGAGAGCCCAGCAGAACAATGTGAATTCATTTTGTGTTTATATTACATAATTTGATTATAATTATTAAATTAATAATTTATAATATTAAATGGGTGAATTAACAATGTTTAAAAAGAAATTAAAATAAAAAATTTATTTTGAATTGAAACAGACTTTTAACTAGCAAACTTTCTTTATGGAAAGTTTTATATCTGAGTAGAAACTTGCACATTTCATTTTTTTTCTATAGATTTTAATCTTACTGACAGTTTAAAATCAATAAATATTTATATTTTTTTTTTATCAGGAATGTACTATTTGTACCAGGAATGGAAAATTAAGTTTTAAACAAAAAAACAAAAAATTATTTTTAGAATCAGAAATTAGGTTAAACATTTCAAATTCCAATATTTTTGATTCTGATTAATCATCTTATCACTAATAATAATAAGCATGTTATAATGTGAGCAAAATACATTTCATTTTGCTTGAATTTTCATAAAAGAACATTGAAGTACTGATTATATATTTTTTTTTTTTTTTTTTTTTTTTGTAAATAACTTTTCTAAATTTTTAAAATAGCTTATTTTTCTTTCTTAATCCATTGTACACTGAGAAATAAAAAAAAGAATTCTGAAATTTAATTGGGTTAAATAATTTTAGGGATGTCAAAAAATATCTTCATGTATTTATTGTTCTTTCACATATGGCAAAAATTAAATTGTTAGTAAATAATTGTATTTCAGTGAGTTTCAAAATTAATATTTTTTTTTTCTAATTTCAGGATGAATTAAAGGTAGGTATCTTTTTTTTCTACTCCCTCCCCCCAAGTAGTAAAAAATAAATTAAAAAAAAAAAAAAACAAATTTATGGAACTTGGATTTTACTTTTGTGATTATTACTGGATTACCTTTGAAAAAAGGTTCAAATCTAAGAAAGGTGAGTGAGTTTTATCTGTATATTTTCACCTTTTTGAATATAAATGCTTGTTTAAATCTTGAAATTATTGATACTCATAAATTTGACACACGTGTGTGTGTGTTGACACTGAGGTCAACAGCAAGTAGCTGTTGACCTCAGTGTCCACTTTTATCTTTAAATATGCTCTATCTCTGATAATGAGCACTTTTGCCCATAAATATAGCATATAAGTGAATAAATTGAAATATCTAAAAACAGGCATATGCTGGACATTTATTGCTGCCTGAGAAAGTTGGAACATACAGTTCCAACTTTCTCAGGAAATAAGGACTGGATGATTTGCAAAAGAAAAATGACGTCAATATATTTCTGGATAAACTTGGTTTTACTGGATAAAGGTAGGAGTTCACTGCATTTCATGTTTTTAGATTTACCTGTACCTGTTGCGATATTTATTCATTCATTGGTTAAGTTAGCTCCATCAAATGAACCTACTGCTTCCGAATGAAAGCTGACCAAGCATAACAGAGGTCATATTCATTTGGATTCCCCAGCCACATATATACACACTTTTAGGATAGTGTGATCTGGTTTGAATTCGGTTTCCTTCTCCTAGACTGATTGCCACCCAAGGCTATAGGACCCAGATTGTCCTGCTATTTTACCCACAGTTGAGTGAAGAAGAGATGGATTCATACCTTTTCTAAGTGAATGTAATGAACTTGACTGGATTGCTCAGTCCAAGCCGCTAACCATTACACCACCATGCTTCCTTTTTAGATTTACAGCGATCTGAACAACAAAGTTGACTTAGTTTAAGAGTGGAAATATAATTAACCCTCTTGGATGAGATAGCAAAGTATTGTTTTACTTGTGACTTGTTTATATTGCATGCAGACACTCATGGACTTGAATGAAACTAGAGGCTGGAAAGATGATGTTAGTTATGATTCATATATTCATGAGAATTTATGAATGTGACAAGAGAAACAAAATGACAGAAGCTCATAAGTGAATCAGAAGACTGTGCATGATTAGGACACTTGTTGTGCAACAATGGTTTGTAGCAATAAGTGATTGGTAACTTATATCATCTCTTAGTGATTTACAACATTTGCATTTTACTGAAGGGTTGACAACTTTTACCTTTAGAGATGTTAACATCTTTTCATCATTGAAGCATTTGCCTCTCCCATGTTGGATTGAGAGTGTAAGGGCTATTGTTACAGATGTTACTGAGTGCAATTTTTTAGATTAGCTCTAAATGAAAGTGATGTTGAATTTTAACAATGGTCCACTTTAGATTGGTTAAAAAAATTAGTAAAACTACTTAGTCACTGCTTCTCCTGTTATTTGTTAGAGGAGGCAGAAAACTACAAGCTGTTCACTCACTGATGCGAATGGAAAGAAGGTTGCTTTGAAATTACATCTAATTGTTGAAAACTTAAGTTTCTTGATAAGTGCTAAAATGAACAATTTTGAATAAGCTAAAGAAATAGGAAAGTTTGTGTTTTTTTTTTATACTTTGTATAAGTATCACATAACAATCTACATCATATAAGTATCTCTTTGGCAATGAAATGGTCACAATGGATTGATAATTATGGGTGGAAGGGAAATTATTATCTGCTAGATTTTATGTGACAACTGCAGTTTGTGATAAACAACTGTTGTCGTGAATTTAGCAATATTGAAATCTTTCATTTGGATGAAGCATTTAATGTAAAAGTGCCATGGTTAATGATATTCTTACTGATAGTTGATGTAATATTTGATGTTACATTAGTTATCTGCTTATAATACTTATGGATTTTCACCTAAACATTTACATTTTGAATTGAATCCTCTGGTTCCAGATGTCTTTCAAACCATTCTTCCTTTCACTGGAGCAATTTTTTTTGAATCAATCCTGGTCAGAGATAATTTAAATGTCATGTCTGCCACAAGGCAATTTCTTGGTTGTTAATCTAGTGAAAAAATAATTAAAAAGTAATATTTGAATTATTCCTGCTTGAAACTCTGACAAATGGTGATGAGGTGTGTTATAAAAGAAATAAGAAGGAATGATATAAACCTGGTGCAACAATATGATATGATGAAATATTCTGTTTTCCTTGGGCGTATATGTGTTCAAGTTCATATTTATTATTTGGATAGAAACCCTGCAATTAATCATTGTACCTATTTTAAATCTGAGTCAAATAGTGCTTTGAATTGTAATGAACAGCCAAATAATTAGGCAGGACCACATTATGCTCCCCACCTCCCAGATAAGGACAATAATGCAGTCCCAAGTTAACCAAATGCAAGCTAATAAAGAACTCTCAAAGGAAAATAAAGCAGCAGTTGGACAATGTTTTCAGGGAACCAACTATGATAGTAGTGAATATATTTCTTGTAAGATATTTAGTAGAGCAGAATAAACCATCAGCAAATATAAATGCTTATATTAAATATAATTCTGATATCAATGCCGGTTGGATTGATTTCTGTAAACTTAGTGATTGGTTGGTTATGCCTGATGATTTGAAGATGAATGTGATGTTTAACAGTTGATGAAATTATTGTGGCAATGGAAAGTGAAATTAAGAACTGTAAGGATAATTATCTGTATAATGAATGTGAAGGTCAAGGTCAAAATGTTATATCTGAGATGAGTAATTAGTGAAAAGTTAAGGAACAGTAATATTAGTACTAAAGTTAGACTTGTGGATTTGAGAAAGACAGCCAATCTACGTAAAGATTCACTGACGCTTTCAAAGAAATCAGTTTCCTAGCCTTCTTCCAACCTGATGGTAAAGTTGAGGGAATAATTTGTATTTATGTGGATGATTTTCTTTCGGCTAGTACCAATGAATTTGAAAAGTCTATTATTGATAACTTAAGAAATATGTAAAAATTTGCACCAATATTTTTTAATATATTGAACTTAATCTCTACAAATAATGGTTAGACAGTATATCAACTTCAACATGCATGATCACCTGTTCCTATTGGTCATCAATGAGCAGTTCAGAGAATTAGTGAATTACCTAAAGCCAAGAAGAAAAGTTATGGGTTATTGAAGAGTCAGCGAAATTGGTTAGCTCCAACTACCAAACTTGATATTAACTTTAACACCTGTAATTTAAATGTCTCTTAACAGAGCAAGTAGTAGTAACCAATAGAATGAGACTTAGTAGCATGAAGTTGGTTTTTCTAAAAATGCAAAGCATAAAATCTTGGTCTTTTGAGTGCTTCTCTAGCACAACATTTTCTAACCATTCTGATGGAAAATTCCCAAGCAAACTTTTATAATTTTTCTCCAATGTATTTTGAAAAAAATAATTGTCCCACAGACTGGCAATTAAGAAAAATAATAAGTCAAATTTGTCTACAGAAACTATGGCATTGCTTGACTCTATGGAAGCAGCCATTTACTTTACAAGTAGAATACAGAAAGTATAGTATAGTCAAGAGTTAGAAATAAACTGCATCATGGACAAAAGATGTTTCCTAGAGGCATTGTATTTTTTCATCTTTAAAATGTAGAAGATAAAAGGTTACACTTGGATATGTCAATGATTAAAGATATGTTAGATACAGAAGAGATAATGTAATTTCCTTGGTAATCAACAGATTATCTGACCAAAAAACTGAGGTGTCAACAGAAAAATTAAGAGATCCTATTTTTGGGAATAAACAGTAGTTCAGTACTGATCATTTAAAAGAGAAAAACAAAAGAATTATTAAAATTGTATTCTGGAACTTTTCAAATTAAAAAGATTAATTTTCTCCAGATGGACTCTTTCTCACAATCAAACCTTTTTGTAATTTGTAAAAAATTTTTGTCGCAACTTACTTTAGCCATTCATGTTTTGGTTTGATTCAAACTACATGCACATCTCTGGGTGGCGAGAATCTTTCTCTCCAGATAGCACCTGTCCCATTGCACTCAGAAAGAAAGGGTCATGGTCAATCTGTTGCTTGAGGCATCACAAAATACAGAGCATATTGAAATCAATAAAAGCAGGGTTTACAGTGAGTTGCCTTCTGGATGAATTTAAGTAAATGCCTAAACAGACAAGTGGTAAAGGAGCAAAAAACAGGAAGCTGTGGAGAGCTATGATCATCTGTGCCCTGAAAGGAGATAATACATAAAAGATCTCATAACTAAGAACTTTCAGTAGTATTGATCACAAAATAAAAGTTGCCAATATTTTATCAAGACCACTTGTATTTTTTATTGGATTTAAGCATTGGCAACTGTTCTTCATGTAAATCCTGGCTATTGACTTAATTCTGTCTATCATTAATTACTCTGAGAAATATAAAACTGAATAGATGTCAACAAACAAAAGCTGTCAGTATTGAACACTTGAATCCAGTAATTCAATCTAGGAAATTCATACTAAGATTGCATTGTTTAGTCAAGGTTTTTTGGACATGCATAATTGTTCCTTCATCAGAAAAAAATCATACGTTGTGAATAAATGAGAATCTTAGTATATTTGCTGACATGTCTTATCAGTTGAGACAATTTTGTTTGGTCATTTCTAGATGTGTAATCATTGCATATTTCATATTCAGTAAGAGTGAAATGTAACATTTGACTTCAGATGGCATTAGCAAATATATGTTGTAAAAATTTCCTGTGGATAATCCTATGGAAAGTATTTACTTAAGTTATTTTTTTTCTACAGACCTTTTAAGAAATTAAAAATGCCACTAAGTATCATTATATGCTTATACCTATGTATGGTGTGTCTCATATTTGGTATCACAGATACTGAACATGATATCTTATCTGAAAACATTTCAGCCCCCTGCTGACCCATGGAGCCTAAAAGGACATTCCAGGGGTCAAAAAATGGCAATATTTTAGAGAAAATATGCCTAAACATCGCATTTACCAAATCAGGATATATCATCAAATTGCTATGCAAGGAAAAAAATCCTCAAGTCCATTTATCTTAAAGTAATAAGCATCATGAGTTCAAACTGTGTGATCTGCTGCTTTGCAAATTGTACACAATTTTGTACCAATGTATTTTGATGTGATATGAATAAGGGTCGGATCTCTCCAACAATCTATGCTGAACATCTTCAACTTGATTGTTGTAGTTGCATTTCCTACTGAGATATTCCAGATAGTTACGAATATCCTTATTGTTTGCCTCTAAGCCTTCCTTAAGCTATCCCAAGCCTCTAAGCCAAACCAAGCTTTCTCCATCCTTCATTTCAATCAATTTGGTGCTATGCTGTATGGTCCTATGCAATGTGTGGTGCAGCAAAGCCCATGACAAGTTATTGGCAATGTTAAGCATTGGTTCCTTGCAGTGCTGATCAAATTTAACAGTGTTGATCTTTCTGTTACATGAAACTATCTGAAGAATAATGCTCAACTGTTTGAGCAGTTTTAACATTAATTCTTTGTGTTTTTTGTTGTGCTTTTTATTGAGCACTTCACTGATAACAGTAATTAACTCATCAGAATAGAATCAACGACCTTGTTTCCCATCAGTTGATGTACCACCTGTACCTCCTATAGAATTGATGTAATCTAAGCGCAGACCAATTTTTTTTGTTTGATGAAATCACTCACCTTATCTTTGGATTTGTCAAGGTGATCGAATAAACCAGCCTTCTCAATCCATTTCTTGTAGTCTGCATGACAATGATACAACATTTTCAAATACCACGTTATTCCATTTATGTAGGAGTGGGTGATGCTTATGCAATGTTGGTCAGTCAAAAAGTGGTTGTTGAGTAACACCACCTCTGCTCCCAAAGTCTCCTGGTTTAATACGGATATTTCTGTCGATATTGAGTACTTCATTGAATATGTTCTGCGTATCTGAAGCTGACCTGTCGATTTTGAAACAATCTTGTATTTTGTTTGGGTCTGTCCAATCTTGAGCATGATCAGTTTCTTTAGCCATGAAGTTGAGGAGGTCAAGATTACTTTATCCTTCTCTAATCAAATACACAGGTCTCAATTATCATACAGAATTGGGTACTTTGTTCTGCCATAAAATCTCTTCTTTGCCACCAACATTCCATGTAAGTTTCAGAGGAAATATACCATACTGAAATATGTGAAATTTTTCAATATGAAATTTTTCACATGAAGAAATTCAATTTTGTTGATTTCACTGATACCATGTTGCCCATACCTTTTGTAGAAAGCACTTGGTGGCCTTCTTATCTTCAACCAAACCAAAATTAAAGCAATTTTTATATTTTGGGACGGTTATGCCCAAATATGGAAATCCGGTCCAAGAAACTGGACCAGGAGGTCACAACAGGTAGAGGGATCATCACTTCAACTTAAAGCTAAAGAGAAAAATTAGAAAAGATCCAACTCAATCCATAAGATATTTGATATGTGTGAGTGGAGTTTCAGCTATGACAGTCCAAGGAGCAGTGAAAAAAAAACTTGAAAATTAAATTTTACATGAATGCTTTAAGTCACCTTGTTACTCCAGATTAGAAGGTTAGAGAGGGTGAAGATCATCTTGAATAAATTGGAAAATGATCCTGGAATAATATATATGTATATGGACTTTATATTAATCTTTCATGAGCTTCTGATCTTTGCTATGATTAATTAATGATGAATATGTCATTTTCATTTATGATAGATTTCATCATGATTCTTCTGTTAAGCTTGGTAAGTAATTTCTTGTTGTTCAAAGTAGTCCAATAGTGTTATAAAAACCTTGGAGAATTCTAGTAAGATATCTTTAATCATTTTTAAACATACAATGGTTTAAAAGAGTAATCTTTTGGCCTTGAACAATTTTGCTGTTACACCATGTGTGTATATATATATATATATATATATATATATATATATATATATTGTGTGTGTGTAAAATTTGAGATACAACTAAAAATATATCTGTAAAAAGACAAGAAAAATTTATCTTTGACAGGTTTTGTTCTGTAAAGAAAGAAAAACCCACACACTCATTGATGTCATTTGGGGATGACATAGTTAATTTATTTTATGTTGTTAATTCTCTCTAATACGTTTGAAGGAATTCATACCTCAGTCTGAAATTCCATATTTGACCACAAAAATGTAAAGTCTAAGGAGCTCCAATAAGATATTGTGTAAGCTTTGAGTTAAAATGATACTTTGAACAGTTGGTTTGGGTTGTAGCCTAAAAATAGATAAATGTTTTTTCTGGGTCTGTGAGTTTAATAACAAAAGTGTTCAATTTGAGATCAATTGGCCAGCTTTCGAGATGTAAACTATCATTTATCTTATCCTGCAAATTTGTTGCTTATGTGATACTTATAAAACTTTGACATCACAGATAAGCTAAATGCACTTTGTATGGGGTACATGATAGATTTAACTACGGGTCAGATTGGTCGGCTTGAATTTTAAATCTCAAATTAATGTCCTATTCTTATATTTCTCACTTACTTCCATTTGACATGTTCTTATCAAATTTGTTATGAAGAGGAATTACAAAACTTATATTTTTTGGCTTTCTTTGACTGGAACACTGTTAGCTTCTTTACTAGAAATAAAAAAAAAATATTTGATGTCTCAACAGAATTTAATTACAAGTTGATTCTACCATTTATGTCAAAGGAAACCATGAAACACAAATATTTCTTTATTTTGACATCATCCAGAGAACATTCCAGTGAATTGACACCAATGTGGGTGTATTATGACTCATCCAGAGATATTTGAAACAGGCTGGAAGCAATGGTGGTAATTACAGAATATAACAAATATAAGCCAATGTTCAAATAGAAATTGCCCAAACATCAAGCTTAGTATTAGCAAGGGTTTGTTTAATGACTACATTATTATGTGACAGACAGGAATCAGGAAGTACATGTCATGTAGAGAAATTTCATTTCTCAATGAAATGTAATTTTTTATTTGGCTGTCAGCATCAAATAAGACACTTGTCATTTGTAAGCTTAAAATTAAACATATTTTAAAAAGAATAATTTGGACCAATCCTACCAAAAATGTATGAAGTACCTGCAATTTAAGCCTTGTTATTATTTGTAAATAGCAGTAGTCAAAATAAAAATATAGTAATGACTGTATATCTATTAAGAAATCATGTCTGTAGAGACCTTAAAGAGTTTCCCCTTTTGCTTCTCTACTTTCAGGTTCAATAGGTTTAGATGATAATTTTCAGCATAATGTAAATTAAAATTTTGATAAAGAATCTTTTTTTTTCTGCTCCTAGTCTTCTGGGTAGATGAAGTTTATTAAAATGAAATGAAAATTGAAATTCTTTCTTAACTAGGCATTCTCTCTTCTAATCACAATTATAAAAATCCAATCAAAACAACTTTTTCATGATGTTATTGATTAAACATTGGGATCATTTGATATTTTTTTAAAAAAAAATGTATATTTTTATTTGTTATGTAATAAAAATTAACACTTCTTTATTGTAATTGTATATCTGGTTACTCAGTAGGGGATTGCTAATATTATGGCTGACAAGACTGTGTATGTTTTTTGCTACATTGGAGTTTTCTTTCTTAAAAAAAGGTTGAAAATATTATGTCATATATATATATATATATATATATAATAAAATCTAAAAATTCATTTGACTTCTACTTTTATAAGGAAGACTTTGATTTGTAAAAGTGGCTATTTTTAAGATCTTAGAACTTATCTTTATGATGACATTCTAAGTTATAATTTCAGTGGACACTATTTCATTATTTGGACTATTGTCCTCATCTTTGTATTTAATTATTTAAATTTATTTTTCTTACATTTCTTTTTATGTCAAATTTAACACCATTAGAGTAGATAAATTCTATAATTCAGCCAAATTTGAATTAAGATCTTTTTTAGATAGGCCTGTAAGAATATATTTTGTTTGAATGTAGGAATGTATACTGCATTTGTTAAAAATGCAGTCATACTTTTCATCCATATCCATTATGTGATTTGGAGGTTTATTTTTTTAAAAAAGGGTTTAACTACTATCTGCTAGTTTAATATGGGGCATTTCTGGATTAAAATCTTAGGGAAAGAAAAAAATTTGTGTTTACTGTTATGTTGCTGTATCCACTAAGTTCTTATTCCACTTCCGTTCTCGTTGGTGTCCATTTATTAAAAAGCTACCTGCTCATATGCAAATTATACTAATTTTGCATATCACTACATCTCCCTATAACGGAGGGGGCCTTATGCCGCATTCTTATGCCTTTTCTTGTGTCCTGAACATCTTCCTTTTCTCTCTCCTTTCCCTTGGAGATCTAGATCTATCACGTCTTTCCCTATAATCAATTGTTTCCTCTTTGCATACTCTGGTCTTTCTCTTCTAAAAAAAAAAAAAAAACTTCTTCCTCCACAGTTTTTCATTCTGCATTAACTCTTCTGATACTCAATAATGGGCATCTCTGAAGGCATTTCCTCATCCGATTCTTCTCCTTGGGATCTTATTTGGTCAGCATGAGCTAGAACACTGTTCCCATTTTCTTTATTTAATATTGCAGTATTATGTCCTTTCTGCATAATAAATTCGGCTGACTCTGGTTGCATATTCCTATTTCTTTTGTACCACATCTTTTGATTTGTGGCATATGACATTGTCAAAGGGATCTTAATTGTCTGCCCATTAAGGCAGATGGACTCCCGCCTACCTGCATGTGGAATTGTTCTATAACTTAATAGTAGTCTTGGTAGAAAAGTATCGACTTCCTCCTTCTGTTGCAAGCATGCTTTTATGCCCTTCTTTACTGTCTGGACCAACCTTTCCGCTATCCCATTACTTTGAGGGTGGTAGGGAGGGGTCTTGTAAGGTCTGCATCCTATTTTTCTTAACCATTCATGCAAATCAGCATCCACAAATTCTGGTGCGTTATCAGTCACCAATGTTCTCGGTGTCCCATTCCTCGAAAATATTTGTTTTACGGTGGTACTTTTTTATCAGGTACTCTCACCACTTCAGGCCAACCTGAATATGCGTCTACTAATATTAATAATAGTCCTATCCCATTGACAGGCATGGTCCATGTGTACTCTGCTCCATGGTTCTACTTCTCAAAGGCCATACATGTATTTTCTTTTTGCTTAAAATTCCTAAGTTCTGTGCATTTTTTGCATCTTCTTACGTAGTCTTCTACGTCTCTTGAGTACCCCGGCCACCAAGCTTCCAATTTTAATCTTCTTTGCGTAGCTGCCACTCCACAATGTACGTCATCGTGTACACTTTTTATAACCTGTCTCCTCTGTGTTTCTGGGGGAACTATCAAGTCTTCCTTACATATTATCCCGTTTTCTATTGTCATTCTATGTCTAATTTATTTGAATGGTCTTTCAGCCATTGATCAATTTCCCCAGCGATTCTGTTTTATCCTCGACATTATTCTATTTAACGCTGGGTCATTTGTAGTTTCAGTAGCCATTTTATCTACAGATATTACATCGGTTTCTACAAGGTGCAAGAATGTGTCTTCAAATTCCTCGTCATTTTGTCCTCCTCTCTATAAAACCTCAATCTAGATAAGGCATCAACGTGCGGTATCGTATTCCCTTTAACATATTCAATGTCAAAGTCGAACGCCATCAGTCTAATCGCCCAACGCAATATTCTGGACGTTGTAACTTTCGGTAGCTCTTTTCTTGGGTTGAAAATAAATTCCAGTGGTCTGTGATCACTTTTCAACAAGAATTTTTTTCCCATCAAAAACTGTCTTGCTCTATCCGTTGTCCACACTATGGCTAGTGCCTCCCTTTCTATATTCGAATAATTGTGTTCAGTTGTTAATCTCCTCGATAAGTACATTATGGGATGCCCATCTTGTGACAAAATACCAGATATGGACTGCTCACTAGCGTCAGTAGTTAGTTATGTCCTCCTTAGGGTCAAAAATTTGTACTATTGGCTTTTTTGCCAGAATCTGTTTTAAGTTTTCAAAGGCTTTCTGTTGGTGTTCTAACCAAATGAATTCCACATTTTTTTTTAACTTAGCAAATGGTTCTGTCAACTCATTATATTTTGGTACATATTTTCTATAAAATTTTGTAAACCTAAGGACTCCAACTCTTTATTTTTTTTGTAGCAACTTTTAGAATTTTCTCTATCTTTAGATCCTTTCCTTTGATATTGAGTAACCCAAAAATGATATTTCATTACTGTTGGTTACACACTTTTTTGTATTTATTGTCATACCAGCGTCTCTTAGCCGGTTCAATATATTTTCAGTTTTTTCT
The DNA here is from genome assembly GCA_903632075.3 of Acanthosepion pharaonis. NCBI lineage: Eukaryota > Metazoa > Mollusca > Cephalopoda > Sepiida > Sepiidae > Acanthosepion > Acanthosepion pharaonis. Next base: position 9,663 of record CAHIKZ030004495.1, on the reverse strand, counting down.
TTAAACCATCTTCATTTAAATCTCCAACACATATATCGTCTTGATAACAGATGGTATTTTCAACATTTCCTATTACTTTTTTTCAATAGCTTTTTGAAAAATTGCACTTGCCGTTTTTTATGCCATACGGCATTCTTTTCCACCTTAACAGGCCTATAGGTGTGTTTATGGTCGTCACTTCTTTAAAATTTTCATTTACCGGTATTTAGTGGTAAGCTGATTTTAGGTCTATCTTCGAAAATACTTTCATTCCAGCAAGTTTATGTAAAGCTACTTCCACATTCGGAATAGGGTAAGAGTCAGCACAAACTTTATGGTTCACCCCTATTTTATAATCTCCACAAATTCTCAGGTCACCATCTTTTTTTTTCAATACCACAATGGGTGATGCCCATTTACTTCCTCCTGGAGGGCAGGTTCTAATAAGTCTTCCTTTATTAGCTTTCGCAATTTAGCTATTACCAATGGTAATAAATGCACTGGTATTTTTCTCGCTTCGTAGTAGGAGGGGGAAACATTTCTTTTAATTTCAAGCTAGCTTCATAATTTTTAATTTTCCTGTTTTTTTTCTATTTCTATCTCATTAATCAACTTCGTTGAATTTATTTTTAACACGTCATTCCCCAGTAGTCCATGCGTTTTTTCGGCAATTTGTAACTATAATGGGTACTATTTCATATTTTCTTTTTAATTCTATTGAACCTTCAAAGTAACCCATAATTGCTATAATCGCGCCATCAAACTGACGTAGTTGTACGTTGTTTTTTTTTAAAAACGGTTTTCCCATAAATTTCTGGGTAATATCGTGACCTCACTACCTGTGTCGATTTGCATTTCGACAATACAGTCGTTGATTTTCACTTTTATTTTTGTATCTCCGTTCTTAGATCCAGTATTTTGTATATTATCCTTTTTTACATTAAAAATCTGTCTATTTTCATCCTCTACTCTTTCCACATTTTTCGTTTTACATACTTTTTTGAAATGATTCTTTTTTTGAACACGTCTTTCCAAAGGCTGGGCATTTTCTTTTTTTCATTTCATGAATTTTTCCACAGTACGTACAATTTTTTTTTTTGTTTGTACCGTATGTTTCAGCCATTATTTCTTCGGATTTATTTTTATTTTAGTTGTAGGTATGTATTAATTCCTGCTGTTGTATAAATTCTATACACATATTCAAAGGCATGTTTGTAAGTTGTAACTGTTCCATTAACTTATATCTATGTGCTGAATTATGCATACATTCAATTAATCTTAGTTGGATTAATTCTTCTTCCGTTGTCTGCTCTCCTGTTCCTAATTTTTCGAATTTACAGTATTTACTCGCACTTCTTAACCGGTGTAAATATTTTACTATCGGTTCATCCACTTTTCTGCTTCATTGCCATAAACTTGGTCCTTTCTGCAATCACCAGTCTTTTCTTTGGTCTCATGTTTCCCTTAATAACCTTATTTCTTCGAAAGTCATTTCTTCTAGTTCTCGAGGGTAAACCATTGTAGCAACCTTCATAATCGCTTCACAACCAGCGGTAGCCATGAACAAGTCGGTGATTTCATTTTCCCCCCTCTGTTTTTTGTTGTCTTTCAACTTTTTACATCTGGCATTAGCAGTAAAGCAACGAATCCACGTGTCTACGTACTCTGGGTCTTCAAGGACCAAAGAGTATCCTATCGGCGACGCCATTGTTATGTCGTGTATATTGCCTAGTAAGCATTTCACTTCCGTTCTAGTTGTTCATTTATATTATGAGCTACCTGCTCATATGCAAATCATACTAATTTGCATATCACTACAGAGACAATTCTCTTCTTCTCATTTTCTCTCTATATCTCTCTCTTCAACCATCTTTGGACCTATTTCTTTCTATAAATAACACTGTTTTCCTTCAATTCCTTTTCTCTTCTCCTCACTGTCTATATCACTCTTCAACCATCTTTTGCACCTATTTGTTTCTGTCTATCTCTCTATTTGGACCTATTTCTTTCTTGTTCTCTTTGTATATTATAACTCACTCCTTTCTCATTTGGCTACAGAGTTTTACAAGTTCGTATAACTAACCATTATAATTATTCTTCTTCTATATGCCGTGTCCCTTCAGGAGGAAGCGACAGCGGATCTCCACAATTTCCTATCCTTTGTGGCTCTTAATAAATTTTGTCTTTTTGCTATCTCACATGAATACTTCTACTATCCATCTACTCAATCTTGCTAGGTAAGTTATGTTTTTTTTGGGGGGTTAAATCTGTTTCTTGCCTTCCATCTTTCCTGTAAAATCAAATATTCCAAGTCCTCTTTTTCTCATTATGAAATTTCAACTGTCTCTTCCTGATGCTAAGTATGTTTCGTTTTTTCTTCTATTTTCTCTCAAACCTCTTCGTTGCTCACATGTTAGGTCTATGGTATCCTCAGCAGCCTTCTGTAGAACCACATTTCTATTGCTTCAAATCTTTTCTTTTTTATGTGATAAGATTGTCAATTTTTCACTGCCTTATAAGCGAACTTATATTACATAAGAGTTTACATACCGTATAAAAAGACAGCCTGTGAGCAAGATTGACAGAGGAGAACTGGGAATAACATACTTGATTAGCTTAAAGTAAATAGATGGCGGAATATGGTTTTAGGAGAAATAACGAAAAGACAAATTTACTACAAAGGAAAAAATTGAGAGCTACGATCGCCTATCACTGCAGGGGACAATAGCACATAAAGAAGACCCGAAATTGAAGGCGTAAATGGAAAAAAAATTATGGCTTTGTTCAAGATTAGGATATAAAAGCCAGTTTGCTCTCTAAAACTACTGGAAGTAGTCATGGTGTTTTTGGTCTGAAATCAGTGAGTGTTTCGAATAATGGCAATATTCGCAGAGTACAGTAAAACTAACAATATTTTATTAGTGTTTGAAGGAAGAATAGCTTCCTTTGAAAATGTCTTTCATTCCTGCCCAAGTCAAAACAATCCGTTTATTCTATTGGCAGGAAAGACATTATATAGAAAAACTTTGACTTAACACTTTCCTTCTGGGATCGCTCGTGTTGATGTGTCATCAACGATCAAACCAATCAGGTATTGTGTATTTAATGCTGAACCAGAGGCACAAGCAAACAACTGATGTACATACAGATACACGTAGGTGTCCGGTCTTCAGAACACGAGAACTGTCCGGATCAGGTGTGAGTCCAAATTTCTACCGTTCTCAATTGCTTTCCTTTCTTCTTTTCCCACGTTTTACCTCATTTTCTCTCTTTTTCCTTTCCGTCTGTTTTTTTGTTCTTTTCTCTCCACGTTTTATTATTTCTTGTTTCTTTTTTTCCTTCCCGTACGACCACCGAAATTAAGCAACGTCGAGCCTGGTCAATGTACCTAGATGGGTGACCTCTTGGGAATACCAGGGCTGTAAGATTGGATCTGCGGGTGTTTATACTTCAACGGCTCGGAATGAAAATAGATGTTAAGCAACGTCGAGCCTGGTCAGTACTTAGATGGGTGACCTCTTGGGAATACAAGATTCTGTATGCTTAGATGTGCGGGTGTTTTAATGGATAAAGGATCGGAATCAGAAATTTAATTTAAGAAACGTCGATCCTGGTCAGTACCTAGATGGGTGACCGCTTGGGATACCAGGCGCTGTAAACTTGGTGCGGGTGGTGTAATGGATAACGACTCGGAATTGTTAATCAGAGAGCCGAGTTCAATACTCTTTGAAATGTTTTGAATCCACCTCTTCTCCTCCAGTTATTGGTTAATTAGTTTTGTATCACTGGAACCATTATTATCTTTAAAAAAAATTGCGAATATTTAGATTTCGGTATTTAAAAAATCCATAGAAATTGATATGCCGCTAAAAACAACCAACCAACAAATCTCTTTTTTCCCTATTTTTTCTATTGCTCTTGTGCTTTTCTCTCTAAATCCGACGTTGTTTTCTTCATCATCTCTATCAGCCCATCAATATATTTCTCTATCTCTCTTTTTCTGTCTCTCTCTTTTGTTTCTCTCTCTACTTCTCTTTTTCTCTCTCTCCTTCTCTGTTATTCTATCTCCTTCTCTCTTTTTTCTTTTATTCTTATCTTCCTAAAATTTTGCCCCAGCCACATTTTTCTTTTTTATTTCTCTCTATAAAAATCATTTTACTTCCCGTTTTTCTAATTTTGCTTCACTTCTGTCCTCCATTTTTCTTTATCAATAACTACCAATTAATACAAGCGATTACATTAGCCGCTGTTCCTGAGTCAGTCTTTTTTCTTTTGTTCCTGATTCTGAAATAAACGTGCGGGTAACGTGACAAAACTGACTTCGCTTCTAATCTTACTTAATTTACCGTTAATGCATTCAAAAAAAAAATTCTGAAGATGCTTGCTTGACCGCGTAAAAAATAAGTTCTATTAGCTGAGAAGATTTGCTTGAATACCTGCCAAGACGTATGATTATTTATTAACAAATATTCAGACTATGTCCTTATCAAAAGAGAGAGAGAAAACCCCTGGAGGAACTGGTAAAAGCGTATTATAATCGGATTTTGTGCTATATCCACGTTTTATCCCGATTTGCTTTGGCACTAAAACTTTACGCAATAACTATGAATCTTTCAAAGCTGAACCCCAAGATCAATAATCCACAGCTTGGCAGACACTGCCACAGCTTCAACAAAAAAAATAAAAGTTTTTGGATTTATTGTTTTTGTTTTGTTTGTTTCTTTAACGGCATGTCAACACCTTGATGGGTCATTTAAAGCCGAAATTTAATTTTCTTGGGAGCATTAGTAATTTGTTTTACAAAAATATACTTTGGTAATTTTTTTCAAAATGTATTACTGTCAATTTTTTTTTTGTTCAAAAATGTATTGCTGTTACTATCTTTGATTTTGTTTTATAAAAATGAATCGCTGGTATTTTTTCAAAAAATGTTCGTTATATTCATTTACACGCAAATTCACTCCCCAAACTAAGTAATTTTCCACTTCTTATCCCCCCCCAGATATAAGTTAATTAGTAAAACTTGTATCACTAAACTTTTATTATTTCCAAAGAAAAAACAATTTTTTTGAATCTAAAATATCTTCTTGCTTTTAAATAAACTGGAAACTGTTGATAAACCGTAGAAAACTAATCAATCAACTTTTTTTTAAATGTCCTAATCACCAAAAATGATAATTAATTTAAAACTAGTTCTTTTTTTGGAAAATAACTGATAACGGCCTGTTTACCAATTTCAAAAGTTTTATTCCGGACACTTATAAAATAGGTCTTGTTAAAGAATGTCTATTAAATATTACCCGGGGTGGTAGCACCTCTTAGGGTCCCCGCTATGGGCAAATGGTTAAACCCAGAAACTGAGAAACTACATCCGCGTCCTGGGTATGACGATAAACTATATCCGCGTCCAGGGTAAGACGATAAAATACGTCCAACAGCAAGGCATCTGATCAGGAGGCTTTGAGGAGCGTGGAATCTCCTCTTAATTACTGGTGTTCCCAGGTCCACCCTGACCTGGGGTGGTAGTCCCTCTTAGGGCCTCAGTAATGGGGAAATAGTTAACCTAGAAACTGAGCTAAAAAGGCATTATAAAAGTGTAAAAATAGGTTTTAATACTAGAAATACTTTGTAAAAAATTATTACCAGAAATAAATTTTTGAAGAAGCTATGCATTTTTTTAAAAAAATATATATATATATATATATATATATATATATATAAGCTAACAATTTGGCATTAAATGACCTACAGTGGTTGATGTTTGACAAAAAATCAATCCCAGCAAAAAATACACATTTATTGTTGTTCTCATCCTTATGAAGATTTTAATCATTTTTAATCTTATTTGAAGGTTTTGTAACAGTTGAATCTTATACCTTATAAAATCAAGTTGTTTTTTTTTTTTAAATAAAGAGATCTGCTTTTACTGAAATTGTTCTCTTTATTGTTTAAACTCTTACCCAATTTTTTAAATAAAAAGGATATCTAACTTTATTTCATACACTTTTGAATCCATTTTTCTACTCATCCTTGCATTGAATACTATTGCCATATATGATCTGGTGCCCCACTGTTCATCTCAAGATTCTAGACAAAATACAAAGACAGATATACAATGTGATAGGTCCTGACCTGGCATCTTGACTCCAGTCACTTTCTCACAGACATAATGTGGCTTCTTTCTGTCTTTTCTACAAATATTTTTTATCCTTAAAAGGTATGAATTATTTTTATCTCAGACCCAATAGCAGGACCGTAAATATGCTACTAGGTTGGTATCTCATCCCCAGGACCGCAGTGTCAAAATGGTTAGAAATGTAAAAATCTCTTCTACTCAAGCCATGACTTCTCTCTCACAATTTGACAGTTTTAACTTTTTCCCACTTATTGCTTCCCCATAACTGACGTCTTCAAAATTTAAATGTAATTGTAATAAGCATCTAATTTTCATCTTGACACTTATCCTTCTCTTTTCCTTTCAAAATATCTCTCTTTTTTCTTTGGGTGAAATGCTTTTAGTTTTATTAAAAAATGTACTTTCTTCATTAAGTTTCCAAACCAACTGTATGGCTGAAAATGATGAACTTTTAATCAATTTGATAAAAGTATCCTCTAGAAGTATTATAAACAGTGATCGGAATTGTGTGTGTGTAATATATATATAATTATTTTTTTTGAAAATATGATTCCATTGCTACATAAGAGTTCTCATCTTTCAGAAACAGAAGCTAAAAACCTCAATTTAATTATAGAAATTAAATTGAATTAAAGTACCCAGCTCTGATTCATCCTCAAGCGAATTTTGGAATAAATAATCTTGAAATTTACAGAGCTTTATAAGCATATACATTTGTAATATTAATTACTATGGAAACGGCAAAACCAATTATTTTAATAAGGGGCGTAAGGGTTTACATTTTCTCTGACAACAATTGTATCAACATATTAGTTACTTTCGGAAAGAGGTTAAGTTAAGATAGGGTCAGTGTGTCTATTTTCAAGCGAATGATGACATGCGTTTGATACATTGTCTGGTCTATTTCAATGACAGAGTTATTGGTATTTTTGTTATGCCGTTAAATTCGTATTTGTATACCTAAAGAATTTTTTTCTAAAAGGGTTGTTTGTGTATAAATACATCATATTGAACTACATTTTTTTTTTTTTTTTTTTGATGACTTCATAAAAGATTTTTATTTTTTATCTTATGATTGGGTTAAGTTTTTAAAACCTATTGTTTTGATTGAAATTGTTTATAGACTATGAAATTTTAAAAAATTTTAAGCTAATTATTTAAGGCAAAAATTTGTTATGAAAGAAAAAAAAAAACTTATGAAATCGTCAAAAAAAACACCCAAAAAACAAATTATTCTAAAATTCACTTGAGTATGAAACAGAACTGGGTACTTTAATTCAATTTAATTTCTATAATTAAATTGAAGTTTTTAGCTTCTGTTTTTGTGAAACATGAGAACTCTTAGGTAGCAATGGAATCCTATTTTTAAAAAAATAATTATAATTTAGGCTCTACTTGTGTATTGAGCACTGTTTTTTAACAATAAAAACAAAAATGCTAAAGAACTTCAGATTATTAACCTAACAGTTCTTTCCTATTTTTCTACATAGCTGCATACACATACATGTGTATATATATATATATATATATATATATATATATATATATATATATATATATATATATATATATATGTGTGTGTGTGGAAGCAGAGATCAATAGTACTTTAGTAGGAAAAAAACTATATTACCTTGATAATTTCATCTTAACATCAAGAAACTGATTAGAAAATTAGAAAAGATCAGTATAAAAATAAAGAGACATAATAATGAAATATTTTTGAATAAAGATATGCTGCCTACATACATACACGATTTCAATAAAATAATTTGTTCTTGCTGGTTACCTATGAAAGTGAGCTTGCTTTAAGGCCAGCAACCATTTCCCAGTAAAATCTTACTGTATTGCTCAATGAATCTGTTGAATCTTAACAGTAATGGAAAAATAAACATCCAGATAAGACCGGTTTTTAACCCAGAGTACCTGACAAATCACAGGATATAAAACAAATTTTTAAGTTTCTTAACCTTATCTGAAATAATTATTCATACCTACTCGAAGTGAGATAAATTTGAAGTTAGCAAAATTTCACTAGATATAACAACTTACAATCTCCTTGAAATCAAGGGTTTGGAACAAGGTTGCTAAAGATATTTTCTGGTTCATTTCTGCAGTTAAGGAAGGAAGTCATTACAGGAGTTTTAATTTTTCTTTAAATTTGATTGTATGTTGGAAGTATAATCAACTTGAAATATATGCATACACAGAATCAAAATAAAATCTGCCTGCTGTATGATGTTAATACTACATCTAAGAAATTTTGTATTTTTTAGTTTTCTGTGTGTAATATGAGAGAAGTGTTTAAATTTCACTTTGGTTGTACTACAGTAACTATTTTACAATGATCATCTTGGCTTTTATAGTTTCACAAACAAAAAATATAAGATAAATTATGTAGATTGTTCTGTCATATATACTACTTATTAATGAAGCTATAATTGTATACTGTTAAAATGGAGTGAAAGATTTGTCTGAAATTCAGTTGGAACAATATGTACTAATTTGTTTGCAAAATGGTTTGTTATTCTTTCATTGTCCATATTCACACAAGAATTCTAAAATTTCCTGCATTAAACATTTTCAGATGCTTCTATTATGAAACATAGCCTAAAGCTACAGAAACTACCAGTAGCTCTCTGAGCAAGGTATTTTTGCTCCAGACACTGATGTATTCTAAGAAATTCTCAAGAATCTGCAGTTGTAGAAGTCAGTTGAGATGATTACCAAAAAATCTTCAGACTCTTCAGAACGCATTTGTGTTCCTCAGTTCTTTTTCACTGCCTGGTGTTTCTATCTATAGATACATCAACTATAAATCAGTCTGTCCATCATACTTCCCAAATCTTGATCTTCCAAACTTGGGCTGTGAAACATGCTTAGCTCTCTCCCATATGTCATGGAATTGACTGGAGTAGACAACTAAGAAGGTATATTCATTAACAGGATCCCCATTATTCCAACAGTCATGCCCTTTGAATTCAAGCAACCTTATTTCTGAGTGAGCTTCAGCTTTGCTATGAAAATCATCAAGGCACACAATCAACAATATTGCTAATCTCCACTTGATTTGTTCATGGATTTTTTTCTTGTGGCCATCTATGTTGGTTATTCTTTCGTTCAATCCCCAAACCACCATTCATCTGTCATTCAAGAAGAGAAACACTTATGGTCTTTATTCAAGATCCCTGTCAACTGCAGAGACTTTATTATTTCTTTTGCACATCAAAGTAATTTTCTTTAATTGTACTTTTTCATGTTTTGCATTTTGTAAGAAGAAAGGTCAGTTTTCCTTCTTTTTTTTTTTTAACGCTGTGTTTTGGATGGGGATTTGTTGCCTTGGTTTTATTTTTTTTCTTTCTACTAAATGATAGTATTCAGTTTCTTCTTCCTGACATGAGAATTTAAGATTGTGTAACTTTCAATTCAATATTCTATTGTAGAGTAAAACAGACTAGTTTTCATTTTGTAAATGTTCATAGTGTATGTTTCATTTTGGTTTACTCTTTTGATCTGTTATCTGAATAATTAGGTGACACAAACTAATTTAG